>QFET01009379.1:0-20270 GCA_003316355.1 Tuber calosporum | reverse complement strand
GTAGTGGGAGACGGAGTCCTGGGTGGGTCGGGTAGGGTGGGCGCATCCTGGTCCATGAAATCACCAGGTCATTGTATACCCTCAGGCTCAGAGGGTCCATCATCGTCAGTGGGAGAGAGGGGTCGGGATGGGCAGGAACGGTCCATGGCAGGATGGGGACCTGCACAACTAGAGCACATGAGGGGAGAGGCGGGTCAACACCCAGCAACGGACTTAGTGTACCCGCCCTTAGGGCAAGTAGGATTAGGGCAGCGGTGGGCCGCTCGTGTATGTGCTAGAGCACACAGGGGACAGGTGGGGGTCGAGGCTTTGCACGTAGGAGAGGGCTGGCCATAAAGCCAGCACTTCCGGCATTGCATATAATTCCCAGAGGAGTGGGCCTTTTCAACTTTGCGCGGACGGGAGAAGAGACGGATGGTGGAGCCAAGCCTGTTGACATCGTCCGGGGCCAAGGTGATTACAACAGACGTAGTGGTCATTGTTGCCCGAATGTCAGGGTCGGTTTGGAGGAAACGTGCTGAGTAGATCGCGACGTCAGTTGCATTGCGAACTGACTCAGAGAGGGCGGGGAAGAGGTCTGCCTGGTCCTCCGGATGGTAGGCTGTAGGTAAGCTGTGGATGGCTAATTGGACCTCATTCGGGGCGGGGCAGATAGGGCGATAGGGGTTGTTTCCTACTGGGAAAGCTTGGTTAAGACGGTTAGTCATGGCTTCATAGTAGGGTGAGTAAGCAGTTGAGGGTGTGTGCGGGTCAGTGCCCAGGAGGGTAAGAGATCCTTTAGGATTGACACGTGCGGAAAAGGACAGGGGGAAAGGGCAGTTGGCCTGCCTCAGGACAGCGGCCATCAGGACAGCGGCGGTGGCTGCCATACGGTCAGCCCCTGTATGGGGTGCGGGTCAGGTGCGGGGGGCGAAGAATCTGCATTCGGCAGAGGGCAACGGTGCTGGACCACGAGACTGAGGGCTGCTGTCGTTGGACGCTGCCACTTGGGCCGGCGTGGTTGGCTTCTTCCCTTTGCCTTTGGTCCCTAGTGCAGAGGATGGTCCTGCTGCAACAGGAGAATAGGACTTGTTGACCGGGCGGGGCTGGGTGTCTGTGGGTCAGTTATTGGAGGATGAGGGTGGTGAGCGGAACTCGGTAAGGGGAGGGTATTTGCCTGCCCTGTATTCTTGGGCTTCCCAGGAGCGCCGGTGTCGGACGGCATATGCGGCAGGGTTGCCATACCACTGTTTTTCAATGGTGTCATAGCAGGGGAGGTCGGGGTCAGGGCCTTGAATTGCTTCTTGTTTGGGTTGGGGTTGAGGGTTGGGGTGAGACCTAGGTCGAGCCGGAGGTGGGCGAGGGGGGACCGGCGGAGGAGGAGGGGGATGTCTGGCAGTGGTTCCTGCCGTGACGAGAAGGGAGAGGTCCCTGACTGTGGCCTCTAAGGCTGCAATCGCGGGGGTGGTTGGAGTAGGCGGAGAAGCGGGGGTCGAGATAGCGGAGGAGATCTCATCCACACGCGTAGTCAGTGCGGCAAGTCGGCTAACTACCTCATTGATTCCAGAGAGGGTGGTGCAGAGGAGTGGGATGATGGTGGCTTCCCCGTAGGAAAGGTTGTGGAGGAGGGAGTTATCAAACACAGGGAAGGATTCCTGTGAGAGGCTGAACTGGGTAACTATAGCGTCCAGGAGGTTCTGGGTTGCAATCAGGTGGTCGGGGAGGGGTCCAGGGGTGCTGGCGCAGGGAGGAGTGGGTTGAATAGGGGGCTGTGCAGTGCTGGGTGTGCGAGGCTGACATGGAGGGGCCAGGGGAAGCTGTGGCCATCACTGTTACACAGGAAGTGGGGCTGTGTTGCTAAAGAGTGAAGCTTAAGCGAGGGCCAAGATTTTGTGTGTCGTGGCTGTTGCCAAACAAAAGGGCGAAGTTTTGTTCGGCTAAAAAGGGCAAGAGTTTCAAGCGCGAGGAAAATAGAGTGCGCGGAGCATGTCCCTTAACTTCAGGGGTCTTCTAACTATTTATACACTTTTCCCAGGACTTATGTTGGGCATATATAAGAAGAATCAGGACTAACTTCGGCCATGGTCTAAAAAAGTGTGAACACAGTTTGACCCTAAAGATGTATTTACCCCACTACAAGAAATTATGACCAGGACTATCTATTTCTCGGAGAATGTCCAGCACTCTACCAGTAGATAGTCCTCGATCTCCTTGCCAATAGAACTATGTTCAAGTTAATTCTGCCAATATGCGAACATCATATGGAAAAAAACTGGTTATTAATCTGCATGGCAGTTCTCCTTGCATATATGAACTCATGTGCAGATGCATTCAGATTATCCGGAACCCTGAGTACCTAGTAGATCCTCTTGGATAAATGACTCTATCATCTTTCACCAAAGCTGAGTAGTTCTGGATACGATCCTACATCTTGCGAGTATGTGTTTTAGTCAATATAGTCACCTCCAAGCACTATATACATCACATCATTTTTGATAAAAAATTCTAGTACGATTTCCCATATGTGTAACATCAGGGCCCTGTTTATACGCTTCGTAATGAAGCAATTCTTGCACTTAGTACTCCTTTCGGTAGGGTTAAAAAACCTTCTGCGATAACTTGGCCACAGCAGGAAAAACCTTGAAGTAGATAAGGCTTAGGCTGACTTTTGCATTTCCAGATTTTCCTTATGAAAATCTTCTTCCAATTCTTGATCATCCTGTAAGTGCTCTGGACCTTCCCGGGTGTTCTTGTATTCAGATCATCCTTGCCACTTGACAAAGTATCAAAGTTCCAGGATTGTTTGTCAACGTCCCCTGAATCTCTACTTATAAGACCATATTTCACTATTAATAATTTTTTCCACGTGCCATTCATAGTCACCTTCAATCTCATTTTGTGTCAAGGGAGGTTGTTCTCAGCCAGGTCAAACTGATTTTCAATATTGCTCGAGAAGCCATACTTAGAATACTGGAAGGATTATCCATCGCTTCCATATTTACCATTTGTAGGCTAGGTTGTCATGTTTCATTTGGATTTGAACAGCCAATACAATTTAGGCTGTAACTTGTTAGCCTGTCACTTGGTCCGAATATTCTTCACCTTTAGCATAACCAAAACTACAATTTTCTTGTTTGGTTAACTGCTAGGTTTGCAGTCAAAGTACTTGTTCATTCCCTCACAAGTTTTCTAAAAGGATTAATTTGCCTTTTCATCTATCTCCTTGATCCAATCAGCTTACATTGTTTCTCCAAGATTCTGAACATCTTGGTCTGTAACTGAATCCTACTATGTTTCTACTATTACAACTGTCTTGATGTTGGTTATTACTTATTTGGGTTTATACCTGATGAGCGCTACTATTTGGTTGTCCTTTCCTACTTGGTTATGACTTCCTAACTAGTTATTCTTTCCTTGTTTCGCTTATCACTACCCCTCGTTGCTTCACCCATTTGGGTATCGCTATCCTCCTGTTATACCTACTCCATTTGTATAGTATTAGCGATCTCTTGTTCCTTCCAGTTGGATTGCATTACTTGTGTTGTTAGCTCGATCCTGTCACTTTTAACTCTCTGTTTTCAGAATATGGTTACCTTGGTATGCAGCCTCCATTACCATGTTTGTTAGACAGGATGTTTGCGCTTTTAAATAGTTTTCCTAGCTACTATCTTTTGTATTTAAAGAGCCTGCAATCCCTTAAGGATACAGACTCTCAAGCCTCACAGGACTATCATCTTTAATACTACAAGTTGAACCATGACTCTATTAGTTCCATACCTTTTACCTTGTCTATTGAAGACCCATCCATCGACGCTTGTCCCCCTATCCTAATAGTATCTTCAGAGTCCCTTTAGAATTCTCGCGGTACTTGGGAGTAGGTTAAATTTTTTGACCTAGACTCAAGTATACCTTTGATCTTGAGCAGAGGACGGATCACCCTCCGCCTAGCTTGACCCTGCAGTACTAGTTCACCTCCCTGTTTCCAAGAAGGCCTTGAGCGGACTCTTGACAAGACTAGCTCACACTAGGTAGTAACCATTTCGCTTCCAAGAGATACCAGAAGGGACTTCACTAGAGGATCAGTAGAATCCTCCTCAGGACCCGAAAGTCACGCGCCACTATCCCACCTGCACCACCATCTGAGGATTGAGAACTATCTTTAGTAGATAGCAGCAGCAGCGAAGAAGAGGACTAAGACCAAGCCCAAGACCAAGACCCAGCCAAAGCTCCACACCAAGACCAAGACCAAGTCCAAGAAAATGTCCTAAAACAGCTCCACCAAGAAGTCCAATCCAAGAAAGAACCATGCTCTGAATCAGAATCAGATTCTGGTCTAGAGGACGCTCCAGGACCAGCACCCCCAGCTTCACCACCTAGACCACCCAGTCTACTAAGAGATCCCTGAGAACTAAGCCCTGCACCAGACTATTTACCAAGCCCACCAAGACCACCTAGTCTATGTAGTCCACCAAGTGATCCAAGCCCTGCACCCATCGCCATGACAGTCCTACCAGAAGGAAACAATTGTCTTAAATGGTACTCACCATTTACATTCACAGGAGAAGGAAAATATCAAGACCCATTGACAATGAACTCATGGTTCAAAACAGTACATGGATACATCGCCAGTTTTGGCATAACTGACGATGCCCCTAAAGCCTTGCAATACTATGAAGTCTATTGCACAGAGAAAGCCCTCGATAAATTCACCAAATATGAAGCATCCCAAGGAGACTACACAGTTGCCGGACTCAAACAGAAATTCGAGGCGTACTACCTTCCATCCACATCTACAGATACTATCTGTGAACAGTGGCTACAAGTCAAGCAAACTAGCTCCACAAAAACAGCACATATTACCGATACTGTAATCAGACTTGAAACCTATACAGAGAGTGTTCCCCCAGGAACAATTTCAGACTATTCAGTGAAACAGAGACTCCTAGATGCCATGGTTATCAAACTCAAGCGAGAAGTGAAACCACACATAACTTCAGATACCTCATTTGACCAGCTAGTTGAGAGAGCGGAAAAGCGAGATGCAATTGCCCACCCTAGCAGACTTTATAGTAATCGTCAAGGAAATTCAACGTCCAATGCAGTTTCCCAACAACCACCAGAGTGTCCCCAGCCCAATACCTAGCGAAATCAACCAAGGTTCTCCAACAACACCTCTCAGCATCCAAGAGTATCCCAGGCTGAGAAGGACCGGAGCAGGAGAGACAATGAGTGTTACTATTGTGGAAAACATGGACACTACTCTGATAACTGCTTTGAGAAGAAGATGAATAGGTGCACTCAGCAGCGAATCAATGGAGGCCCAGGCGGATCCAGGAGACCCCAGAATGTCATCAGAACATACCACACACAGGAAGACGATCCCAATGTAAAGGAATCGGTAACAGTTACCACAAACTATGAAGGACCTAGTGGAACTCAATCCCAACCACTCAAAGCATACATCACAGTAAATGACCACAATGCAAAGGCACTATTAGATACAGCAAACACAGGAGACAACAGGATATCAGGAAGCTTGGTCACTACCCACCATCTCCCTACCAGAGATCTCGAAACTCCTATCAACCTGAAGATGGCAGTTAAAGGATCACACTTTGCAATCAACTATGTGGCTAAGCCAGTCTTCCAGATAGACAAGGAAAGCGGCAATATCTGTGAAGCCCTAGTCTGTTCCCTGGACAACCATGATATCTTCCTAGAAATGCCTTATCTTACCACCCACCATGCTGTAATAGATTGTGGAAACTCTATTATCACCTTCCCTGACAAAGGAATTACCTTGACCTGCAAGAAAGGAACGTATGCAGGATTTTCAGCCATGAATGAAGAAGATTCACTTGACTTCTTTTCTGAGTTTCCTACAGTATTCCTGGCACAAAGACTGCGTAATTAGCACCCTTGCGAGATGTCTACCACCACATCCAGCTGGAAGATGAAATTTGTTACCATAACCAGAGAATCATCACATTCCCTGACAAGATCATGCCAGCATACAGAGTATTGATCGAAGATTGGAAAGCAAAAGGAATCATTTACCCAAGCCAAGCACACAACCCAGTCAACATATTTCCAAAGCTGAAACCCAATGGCAAAATCATACAGCTTGCAGACCTTGTAACCAGATACGATATTACTATCAAGGACCATGGAGCGATTCCCAACCAGGCTATGATACTCAGAACTGGTACCAGAGCAAAGTTAAGATCCACCATAGACCTAGCCAATTGTTACTTCCAAATTTGTATTCTTCCTAGTGATGAAAAATACAACACCAGCAAGACACCCTTTGGATCCTTTACATCAAGAGTTATGCTGCAAGGAGATGCCAACGCCCCTGCTACTGCTATGAGAGTTATAGAGTTCGTCCTAGATGGATTTATGGGAAACTTCGTTTGGGCATACATGGAGGACATTACTATCTACACAGAAACTGTATAGGACCATATTTCGCATATCAGATCAGTCTTGGGAAGACTGAAGCAGCAGAACATCAAAGAATTGCCAGCCAAATGCAAATTATTCTCCACCAAGCTCTCACTCTTTGGACATGTTATAGATGAGAGAGGAATTCATACAAACTATGAAAACATTCGATCCATCCAAGACTGGCCCACACCCACCTCGAAAAATCCAGTACAGATCTTTATTGGACTTATAATATATATCATGCACAATTCCTCCCACACCTTTCCTCCACTACTGCCCCCCTCTAGGACCTAATTTCCGAAAAAGTGATTTAATGGCGACCCCCGCATGAGGAAGACTTCAAACTAGTTAAGCGCCTGGCCAAGGATACAATTCCACTCTGCCCCTTCTCATATGAGACATCAGCTGATCCAAAATACCTCTTTACAGACACATTTAAGGTTGGATAAGGAGCATGAGTTGGACAAGGACCCTCTCCTGAGAAAGCATACCCTGCCACATTTCACAGCAGAAAGTTTGTAAAAAGTCTGCTGCACTCCCCTGTCCATGAATTGGAACTTTGTGTCTTTGTTGATGCCATTCAGGCATTCTACCGATTCTATATGGCACCAAGGTCACTGTTGTGTCTGCCAACAAGGGACTATTGTTTTTCCTGTAGCAGACTAACCTACCTTACAGCCAGATTAGATAGCGCATGTTCCAGCAATCTTATGATTTCGATATCATACAGAGACCTGGCAAAGACAATGTCCCTGCAGATGTACTATTAAGGATCTATGAAGACACCTCATCTGAAAAAGACCAAATACTCGAAGACCCGAACGAGAAGAAACCTATAAATACCCCCTCCTCCGCCATGAACTGTGTATCAAGACACTACCTCTGCATCGCCCATACCCAAGGCCCTTCTTCTGCACTTACCCTTCAAGAACCCTCTTGCATTCTTACTCCTGAACACCACTCCCTGTGGAATTCACATCATGGCACCAGCTCAGATCCCTCCAGCTCCCAAGAAGCGAATCACCAACCTGATACTGTTGAACAAGCTATGGCCAATGCAGCAGATACCCTCGAGCTTGCAACCAATGCCATTCAAGGTTGTGAAATCCACAAGACCTTCTCCTATCGCAGCAACCCTCAAGAGTCATCACCAGCCACAGTACCTATTGAGCGAGGTAAAGCTCCACTGTCTGGCCTGGCAGCGAGAATTAACAATCCTCCAGGAGATATGGACCAACCACTGAATCCAGATACCATCACCAACTTCTTTAAACAAATCCATGACTCTATTATCTAATTGGAATCTCTTGCAATCACCACCTGCGGAAATATCGCCCCCAGCAGCATACCTACTGAACCTGACCCTCAGCCCACAGCAGTCCCTCCTCAACCCCAAGTCAATGAACTGGACCGGTTTCTTGAATCTAATAGACTCAGACCCATATACTGGACTGCCGGTATCTGGGACAAGAGCCAAACACAGATAAGTGGAAAGAATACAGGATACTTTCTGTTACGATCCTATGCGGTAAGCTGGTTCTGCAACAGGTAACTACTTCTCTTTGGGTTGGATGAATATGACCGGGCCGTTGTTGTAATCCGATATGGGGCGTGGCGCTAATCTCAGCCAGCAGGGTAGGAGTACTATTGCAACGAGTAGTACTAGGCGGAGTTCCACTATTGCTCCGAGGCCTATGCCTACGTTGTCTTGATAGCTGAACCCTATGGTTCCTATCACACAAAGCCAATAGGGAATGGAGGTGTAAAGAGGTAAAGTAATTGTATAGGAAAGAACTTAGATGGTTGCGTGAAGAGTCCTAACTACAGGTCGCTTAGAGGTCCTTATATAGGCACTCTTCCCTCAACCCTAACCCTGGTGACTCATACCTGTGAGTCACACGACCTCTATGACTCATGGTGAGTCATAGTATGAAATCCATCAGATGACTCCTCTGAGTCAACTGCGCCGCATGCCAACCAATCGTAACTCATATAATAAGTCATGTGCCCTAAAGTGGTCACATGCGCGAAACCCATGACTCATAGTGTGAGTCATGTGCGAAAATCATTACATCATATGACTCACGAATGTGAGTCATGCGCACGATCAACCAATCACAACATAACAATGATTGCACTAGTGTGCATCATGTGAAACCCCATGACTTCTAATGAGTCATAGTACGAAATATAACAACCTTGTGACTCATAACTATGAGTCATGCGAAATTCTGCCTTGCTTAGTCACCAATCGTGACATTAGCTCCCCTCTCCCTTAAGCCTGAGTCCCTTCAGGCTTAACGTCCCATCTTCGTCAGGCTTTCTCCAAACCTGTGCAGTTCCCTTTGCAATTTCCGAAGTTGGTGTACGGCCGACTGGTCGTTCCTCCGGACTTCCTCTAAGGTGGTGTGTGCCGCCCTAATAGTCCGGTCCCGGTCCTCAATCATTCTCTGATATGTCCGCATATCAGTCCTTTGGGCCTCAATTGTGGCTTCGGCGATGCCATGTTGTTCTCGTAGCCCTTACAACTGTCGTTGCAAACTCTCTTCGTCGGGGATCGTCTCGATTTCGTTTTTTTCGCCTCCCTCTCCCTTCAACTGTGTCCTCACAGTTGTTTTACTTTTCCTAATAAGTGCATCGTTTTCCGTAAGGGGTGCCGCTTCCACAGTTCGTCTTGGGTAAAACCCAGAATCGATTTTGTTGTGTCTGTGAATACGACAAGTGTCCTTGAAACAGTGTTTCCAGGATGTCTCCTTGTGTGGTTGTTGCGGTTTGCGCAACTTGGGCTGTCGTGGAAACCAATTGCTTCCTTCCTTGTGGCGTAAATGAGTGTTGTGCAGGAATCATCGTAACAGGCAGTCCATGAAAGAGTGTTGTGTGCTGCCTGCTTCTCCCCTTCTTCCTGAGTAGCGTATGGTAGGCTGGTCGGGGTAGTAGCCCTGGGGCTATCGCCCCAGCCTTCGCCTGGACCCAATGGCGTTGGGTCTTGCTTCGTGGATTCGATTTTGACTACAACCCACTCTGGGTTTTCTTGGGTACTGCTGATGGAAACGTTCAAGGGCGATGCTGGCATTGTTGAAGTTTTCCGCAGGGGACCAAGTTTTGTCGTGTTCGGGTTAGTAGCCAGTCAACTTGGCTCTGTATTGTAGGCGTTTTCGGTGTATGCGTTAGTCAATGATTTCTTCGAGTTCGTATTCGCTTTCTCATTCTATCTCGATTGGAGGTGGTGGTGATTGCTTTTGTGAGGGGAACTGATTGTCTTGGTATGGTTCGAAGAGTGAGATGGAGAAGGTGTTGTGGACCTTCATCTGTTGGGACAAGGCCAATTTATAGGCACTTGTGCCCACCTTCGTAAGGATCTTGAATGGTCCGATTTTTTTGTAATCCAGCTTCTTGCATGGTCTTGTGGTCCTTATATTCCTTGGCAGTAACCAGACCATGTCGCCTGACTGGAGATTCGGATCGGGTTTTCTGTTTTGATCGTAGTTTTCTTTGTGTCGTAATTGTGCACAGACTATTTCCTGACGTAGGATAGTGTGCAGCTGACCCATCACTTCTTTTTTCATGGTTTTCTTTGGTATCATGTGGCCAATCGCCCCATGTTCCGGATGTTGTCCGTAGTTTGCGTAGAAGGGTGTGGTCTTAATGGTTTCCGGTTTTCCATTATTGTATGCAAACTCCGCTAATGGTAGTAATTCCGCCCAGTTATCTTGCTGATAGTTAACATAGCCCCTTAGGTATTGTTCCAGTATTCCTTTCGTCCTTTCGGTTTGTCCGTCGGTTTGTGGATGGAAGGCGGTGCTCATTCTTCGTTCAATCCCAAGGGATTTTGTAGTCTCTTTCCACAAGTCTGTTGTAAATAGCGTTCCTCTATCAGTGATGATATCTTGTGGTAGTCCTTGGAGTCGGAATATTTCCCGTAGGAATATCTGGACAAATTCTTTGCTGTTCATATCCTTGTTGCAGGGTATGAAATAGCTCATTTTTGTCAAGCGGTCGATGACCACCAGGATGGCGTCATAAACGTCTGATTTCGGCAGGTCTGTGATAAAGTCCATTGCTATCAATTTCCATGGTTGGTTTGGTGCTTCGTTCGGTTGTAGTAGTCCGTAGGGCGCGTGGCTTATCGCTTTCGTTCTTTGGCATGTATCGCAATTCTTGACATATCTCTAAATGTCGTCTCGCATCTTTGGCCAATAATATTGTCGGGATAGTAGTTCTGTAGTTTTGCTGGTTCCGCCATGCCCAACTGCTGGGTTATCGTGATTTTGTCGTATCACTTGGGTTCTGATCTCTTCGTGTTCCGGTACCCAAATCTATCCTTGATGCCATAGGCATCCTTCCTTCCATTCACATGCCCCTAGGGCCACTCCTTTCATTTCTTTCTCTCATTTCCTCAGGGCTTCCTGGATTGCTCTTATCTGTCTGTCTTTCGTGCTTGCTTCTCGGATGCCAAAATCTTCAGCGACAAACTTGACCACTTCTATGGCTTCGAAGTATTATTCTTTTGGGAGTAGGATCCTATGTTTTTGTTGGATCCTCTCGTGGTCCTTTTTCGGGACATCTTCTGCTCTCATAGTAAGGGCATCTGGTTTGCCCCCTTCCTTCCCGGGTCGGTATTGTATTTTCATATCGTATTGACTGAGGGTCTCGCTCCATCGGATTTGTCAGTCGTTAAGCTCTTTTGTCGTGGTAAATGGTACCAGGTTCTTATGGTCTGTGAGGACTAGGACCTGGTGTCTGCTTCCTTTTGCATATCTTCTCCATTCTTTCAATGCTTGGACAATGGCTAAGAGCTCTTTGTCGTGGATATCGTAGTTGCGTTCTGCAGGCGTTATCGTTTTTGACGGGTATGCCACTGGCCTCCATTTTCCATCGCTCCCCTTCTGTGATAGAATGCCTGAGCTTACATATTTTGAAGCGTCTGTCTCGATCATGATTTCCTTGCTTAGATCGTAGTGTACCAGTAGTGGGGCTGAAGTAAGTCGCTTGCGCAATTCATCGAATGCTTTTTGTTGGTTCTCGGTTCAGTTCTACTTGCAGTCCTTCTTCGTCAATTGATAGAGTGGTTTAGCTATCCGACTAAACCCTTCTAAGAATCGTCGATAGAAGTTGCAGAATCCCATAAAGCATTGTATTCCTTTCTTGCTTTCGGGCGGTTTCCATTCCCATATAGCTAGTGTTTTGATAGGATCAAGGCTGACTCCGTTTTTGTCGATGATGAAGCCTAGGTATTCGGTTCGTTCCTTGTGAAATTCGCACTTTGATGGCTTCAGTGTCAGCCCTTCTTTTCTCAGGCTTCTATAATCATCCTGACATGGGTTCGGTATTGTTCCAGGTTTTCTGAATATATCAGAATATGATCTAAATAGACGATACAACAGATATCCCGAAACCTGCTGAGAATCCTCCTGACCCATCGCTGAAACGCTGCAGGTGCATTTTTGAGTCCGAATGGCATGACCGTGTATTCGTATATGCCGTATTTGGTAGTAAAGGTAGTTTTCCATTCGTCTCCGTGTTTGATTCTGATGTTGGATATGCGTTTCGGATGTCTAGTTTAGTAAAGACCTTGGCTCCTCTAAGCCTATCGAGGGCTTCTCCTATCAATGGTAGGGGATATCGGTCTCGTTTGGTGACTTCATTAAGCCCGCGGTAGTCCACGCATAGCATTAGCTTACCGTGTTTTTTCTTAACAAACATGATTGGTGATCCTCCGTTTGCATGAGAGTCCCGAATCCAGCCCCGGTTCTTGTTGACTCTGATGTATTCTCATAGTTCTTCTAGCTCTTTTTCGCACAATGGGTATAGTTTTCTTGCTGGTACTGTTTCTCCCTTTTTGAGGTTGATATCCAAGTCAACCTTTGGTCGGTGGGGTGGTAGCCGAGTTTCTTCCTCTTCCTTGAACATGTCCAGGTACTGGTGGTATTCCCTAGGCACAATGTTTCTGGTTTTGTCTTTTTCTTGGCCTTTCTTGGCCTTGATAGACAGTTCTGTACTGACATTGATCCTTTCAATCCTGGTAGGTTCGTTCGTCTTATAAGCCCAATTGAGGATTCCTGTGACTTCGCCTCTTCGGTAGAACTTTCCGAATGACGTAGCGGAGATCTCGTTGATCTCAATCTTTTGGTGTTTTGGGTGGTCCGTACTTCCGAACCCTGCTGCGCCTCTCATAGTAGGAGCCACTTGCTCCACTTCTTCACATTGTCCTATGACAATCTTTTCGCATATCAACTGTGCGATGCGGTCTCGCGGCTCAACTGTGTAACTGTCCTTTCCCAGGTTGACCAGGACCACCTTGACTTCACCTGTGTAGTCGGTGTCGATTACTCCCCCATTGAAGTAAGCTGGTGTTTAACTGCCAATCCACTGCACGGAGCCACCCGCCCATAGGTGCCTTCTGGTAGTCCGATAGCTATCCCGGTATTGACGATTCCTTGTTCTTTTGCCGGTATCGTAATTCTCTCTTCTGCATACAGGTCATGTCCTGCAGCCTTGGCTGACCCCTGGGTAGGGAGTGTGGCCTTATTGCTCAATCTTTGAATTTTGATGTTCTGGACATCCTTGGCCTGGATCGTGGAGAACTGTACTTCCATGTTCTCTTCCCGGGCTTCCGATTCAGGGACTAAGTCCACTGCTGGCGAGCTTTCGAGGCATACTCTGGTACATCACTCGCTATCGAACGTGATCTTATTCCTCTCCCAATCGATCTTGGGGTTGTATCTTCTTAACCATGGCAGCCCTAGTACTGCCTCGTGGTTGGGTAGATCTGCCATTTGGAAGGTTGCCACTTCCCTATGGCTGCCGATGTCCATAGGTACTTCTGCTATATGGGTAATTGGTCCCATCGCGCTCGGCTCCCCGTCCGCAAGGTAGATTTCCCGTATTTCTTGCGCTTTCTTTGTTCGTATGCCGTGTTTGTTGCTAAATTCCTTGTCAACAAAGTTTTCTGTAGCGCCCGAATCAATCATGCCGTTGATGATGACTGTCTTGTCCTTGCCATGTAAACGCATTTTCACCATGGTATGGTCTTTTTCTTGTTCCAATGTTTCCGTATTTGTAAGTGCCATGTAGATATTGCCGATTCCGATGGTTTTGGTTTTGTTGTCCCGCAGCCCATCTCTTACTGGGGACTTTCTTCGTTTCCCGAATCTCCAGGTGTTTCTCTAATCTCCATTTCGTGTAGGTTGGTTCGTGGTTTCCAGCAATTATTGTTGGTCTTGCTGCTGAACTGCCTAGTATAGTCCTTCTCATCCCTTGCATTTCAGCAATTACTGAATCTGAGCCCAGGTCTGGCGCATCCTAGGCATAGGTTGTTGTCCCTTCTTCTTGTGAACTCTGCTCGTGAGAGGTTTAGTCATGGACGCCTTCTGGTAGCATCCAGGCCCATGGGGTCGCCTCGTGTTTCCATATTGTTGCTCGACTTCCAGGTTCCGTTATTGTTCCTGGGCGTTTCCTGTTGTTGGATAAAGATACTGTTCTTTCCTTGAAGGTGCTTGATCATGTTGATCCGGTTTTCTTTTTCGATTGCCCAGGCTGCAAGGGCATCGACATTTGATGCTACCATGTGGTCCGCTGCCCATGCATCCTGGAGCGTTCGGTTAATTCCTACAAGGAATTGGCGTCTTAGTGTACCATCATCCTCATTTGCCTCTGTAGCTGTGAGGCGAAAGTCATTCCAGTATTCCGTGACCGGTTCCTTGCCTTGCCTCAGGCGGTCGAGTTTTGTCCTAGCTGCATTTTCTGCATCCACATCCCCAAACTGGTCTTTGAGGGCTGTAGTGAAATCTTCATATGTAGTCCAGGTCTCCGGCTTGCGTCCTTCTGCAAATGGGGTTATCCAGCTTGCTGCTGCATCCCTTAACAAGCTCTTACCGTAGGTGATGCGTTCTGTATGTCTTGTTTCTTGTGTTGCTTCGAAGTATAATTGGCTTTGAACTAAGAAGGTTCGTAGTTTGGTCCTTGTTCCAGAGAAGGTAGGAGGTTTTACGACTTTGATCCGGTTGTTGGTTGTTTCTCGCTGGTTGTTTATCAGAGTCAGGATTTCGTGGAACTGAGCAGTTGTAAATCCTGCTAGTGGAATTCCTGCTCCTCCACCTGCAGTTGCTAGTCCCGGTGCTGACATCCTTTCTGGTCTTGGGGTCTCTTGTTCCACAGATCCTGTTGGTGAGGCCGGCTCAGGGGTCACCGGACTTGTGGTTCTTTGTGACTTGCTTCTGGATAAGTTTGTGCTGATTGCTTCTTCAAGTGCCGGGCCAAGTGTTGAGGTATCGATTTCGCCCTCAGTAAGGTCGATGTCGTTGTCCGTAAAGTCTGCCGTTTTGTAGTTGGGTGTTGCTTAGGTGACGCAACCAAATGTTACGATCCTATGCGGTAAGCTGGTTTTGCAACATGTAACTACTTCTCTTTGAGTTGGATGAATATGACAGGGCTGTTGTTGTAATCCAATATGGGGCGTGGCGCTAATCTCAGCCACCAGGGTAGGAGTACTATTTCATGAGTAGTACTAGACGGAGTTCCACTATTGCTCAGAGGCCTATGCCTACGTTGTCTTGATAGCTGAACCCTATGGTTCCTATCACACAACGCCAATAGGGAATGGAACGGTAAAGAGGTAAAGTAATTGTATAGGAAAGAACTTAGATGGTTGCGTAAAGAGTCCTAACTACGGGTCGCTTAGAGGTCCTGATATAGGCACTCTTCCCTCAACCCAAACCCTGGTGACTCATACCTGTGAGTCACACGACCTCTATGACTCATAGTGAGTCATAATATGAAATCCATCAGCTGACTCCTCTGAGTCAACTGCGCCGCATGCCAACCAATCGTAACTCATATAATAAGTCATGTGCCCTAAAGTGGTCACATGCGCGAAACTCATGACTCATAGTGTGAGTCATGTGCGAAAATCATTACATCATTTTACTCTCAAATGTGAGTCATGCGCACTATCAACCAATCACAACATAACAATGATTGCACCAGTGTGCATCATGTGAAACCCCATGACTTCTATGGGGTCATAGTGCGAAATATAACAACCTTGTGACTCATATCTATGAGTCATGCGAAATTCTGACTTGCTTAGACACCAATCGTGACACTTTCCCTCCGGATCTCACGATATTCCAGGACTCTTACCTCTCTACTCTTCCTCCAACTTTCTCTCCCCTCATCATCCCAAGCGCAGTGCAGAACACAAATGGGATGTTCCTGCTCTCCTGTAGGATGATGATGGCTACCCAGTCTTTCTTACAGTTATCGATATGGGATAAGAAAGAGAAATACCGGATATCGACCAAGGATGGGACCTGCCTACCGTAGAAGAACCTGTACATTATGACGACTGCTTCTTTGATCCGCACTCTTCACAGATTGACCTACGAGCCTTTCAGCTTACCAACTACATGAAATGAAAATGGTACTTCTGCATTCCAATGCTACCTAGAATAACCCTCTCCTTGGGGCAGTTACCAAGGTCATCGAGTACCCTGACTGGCTCTTATATGATGGAGTTCTTGTCAGAAAGGGAAAGAATACTAGTAGAGACTGCACTTATGTCCCCTATTAAGCCAGCTATCATTGTGCTAATATAAAAACCTAATTTTTGCGCATTACCCATCAAGAAATGGCACCCATGGGTTTGCAGATATGTTTTGAATATGCTTCAAGACACTTCTACTGGGTCACCATGAGGAACAATTTTAAAGACTATGTCCGCAAATATCACCTATGTCACCTCAACAAGCAACCTACCACTGAGCCTTAAGGATCAGTTACCACCAGTCCTGTCCCCACACAGCCATTCTCGTCACTTTCCATGGACTTTGCAGGACCTTTCCCTAGCGATTCCTAACTGGAAATCATCATGGTTGTCTTGGATCGTTGCAGTGGCTTTACCTACCTCTTACCAGTCTCTCAAAACATCACAACAGTCGAAACAGCACACATCCTCGTTGAGCGAGTCTTCGGCATTCATGGTTTCCCTATCTCCCTAGGCTCTGATAGAGACCCCAAATTCACCTCACGCTTTTGGAAACAGCTTATGGTGAATCTCAAAGTTGATCTCCACATGGAGACAGCCTAACATCACCAGACCAATGGACAGACCGAGCACTAAATCAGAACTATTTGCCAATACCTTGGGAACTATGTCAGCCCTAAAGGAACCAAGTGGGTTCGCATGCAACCTCATGCCCAGACTGATATCAATGTTGCTCCCTGCGATAGAACAGAACTCTGCCCCTTCTAAATCACCTTTGGCAAACTAGCAAACCTCGTCCCCAGTGTCAGAGTTCTACCCACTTCAGTACCAGCAGCAGACGATATTGCTTCCCACATAATTAAGAACCAGCCACTCGCCAGAGATGCCCTCAAGAAGGCCAGAGCATGCCAAACTACCTTTAGTGAAAACAGAAGAAAGGATGGACCACCTATCATCCCTAACGAAACTCAAGTCATCCTCAAATCAGCACCTTATATCTAAAAGGTTGGACGTAACCACAAGCCAGTTGGACCTTGGTTAGGACCCTTCTCAGTGAGCGAAGGATCTGACAGACTCAACAACTACAAACTCATACTGCTTCCAGTGATGGCAAGATTGCACACATGGATCCCTCACAGCCATCTTCTCATTTACCTAAGACCAAACTCCTGCGCCTTCCCAGGAACACCTGAACCCATATTCATAGAGCCTGTCACCATCGATGCCAGTGGACAAAAGCCTAGGGAAATGGAAAAGATACTCTAAGATTGAATCTATCGTAGAAAGAGACAGTTCTTGATCCATTGGAAAGGCTATGACGAAATCGAAGAAACATGGGAACCCTTCTACAACCTAGAAGGCCCCAGAACCCTAATTAGATCCTTCTGGTTCAATACCTACAATACATCTATACCTTTCAGCCTCCCTTGGTCCCATGGAGAGACATTCTCTACCAGGACACTCCAGAAACCTGACTATGCCCACCTCTCACCTGAGCTTGACCCAGACAGATTTTGAAAACCCCTTTCAAGACACAGACCATACAGACTCTGATACAAGCTGAATTATGGTTCTCCAAGTAATACCAGATACTTGTGCCACGATGTTTTAGTTTTTTCAACACTGTCCTCCTTGGACGAATCTGAGATGGAAGGCTAACAGCTTTCTTGTATTATCTTCGGAACTATGGGACTAATCAAGGTGTAAGGTCCTGATACCAGTGATGGATATATGTTTACTAATAAGTTTATATGTTTTGAAATTGAGAGGAATGCTCCAAATGCGGGTTGGTCAATAAGTCCTTAAGGATATTCCTTATTGCTTTGTTTGTTTTATTTCTTATAAGGGGAATGTATCGGATTCCTACTATATTTCTATAATTACAACTGACTAGATGTTAGTTATTACTTATTTGGGTTTATACCTGATAAGCGCTACTATTTGGTTGTCCTTTCCTACTTGGTTATGACTTCCTTACTGGTTAGTCTTTCCTTGTTTCGCTTATCACAACCCCTCCTTACTTCTACCCATTTGGGTATTGCTATCCTCCTGCTATACCTACTGGATTTGTATAGGTTTAGCTATCTCTTGTTCCTTCTTGTTTGGCTTCCATTGCTTGTTTTGTTAGCTCCATCCTGTCGGTTTTAACCCACTGTTTTCGGAATATGGTTACCTTGGTATGCAGCCTCAGTTAACATGTTTGTTGGACCGGATATTTCCCCTTTTGTTTAGTTTTCCTAGCTACTGTCTTTGTTATTTAAAGATCCTGTAATGCCTTAAGGATTCGGACTCTCAAGCCTCACAGGACTATCATTTTTAATACTACTAGTTGAACGATCACTCTATTAGTTCCATATCTTTTACCTTGTCTATTTTTGACCCTTCCATCGACGCTTCTCCCACTATCCTAATAGTATCTTCAGAGTCCCTTTGGGATTCTCTATATACTTGGGAAGAGGTTACACGCTCATTCATACAATCTTTTTGTAGATCGTAACCATAGTTTGCAAAGAACCGACTTAATCCAATGTGCGCTTGTTACCCAGTTGTAATATGCATGCTCAGCTAACGGAAATAGATGGAACCAGATATCCTGATCATAGCTGAGAAATATTCGACTGTAGCTTTCCACACTTGGTTGAGTCTTGCTGTTGGTGTATTAGTTTGAGGCTGGTATGCCGTAGATATTTTTCTTTTGATACTTACTTTAATGTCTTGCACAATCATTCTAAGAATTCTCCTGCCCACTTTGCGTCCATATGGGATATGATTTATCTTGGTAGTTCAGAAAGTTTTCCGAACTTCTTTGATAAATGTTTTGGCAGCGTCCTTTGCAGTTTGGTTTTCTTCTAAACCGATCAAGTGTGCCATTTAGGTAAACTGGTCCACTACAACCATCATGTTTCTGTATCCTCCAGATTTGTGAAGTTGTATGATCAAATCTTCTGAGGTAGATACCCAAACACCAAATGGGACCTGTTACAGTTGTAACAGCCCAAAGCTTCTATGTCTTGGTACCTTAGCCTTTTGGCACTCTGTACAGGATCGTACAGAATTGTTTATCCAGTTTGTGATTACTCTCAAGAAAAGGTCTCTAGTGATAATTTCCACAGTCTTTCCTTACCTAAATATCCTGCAATCTTCAAGTCAGGACAGCTTTTTGGAATATCTCTCCGCCAGGTTTCGTTTTGAGTAAAATATAGGCATTGTGTATAAAAGAGCATTTCATCCTTAGGGTCCATTTTTTTTGCATTTCCTGACCCTTATCCCTCTGCCCTTCTAGTTCCTTCTTACTGCATAGCCAATCTGGACCCTCGTTTGTAGTTTCCTTTACTGTAACAGGGGCACACTATAGGAAGATGGATCCTAAGGTTGCGACCGCACCAAAGACTCAACGTAAAGTTCACAGCAGGTAAAGATAAAATAATTGAATCAAATGATAAAACTTAATATCGTTAAGCCAGAGCTTCACTCAATTCAAGTTTTTTCTCGAGAGGATAGTTGGTTATCAGAGTAGAGTGCCGTTCGCGTTTACTTAAGTAGAATTATAAAGCCAACGACACCCATCCCTACTCCGACCGTTAAGAGAGCTCCCTTCTCCACTCAGGGATCATCTGACACATGGCCCTTCCGGAATTAACTTCAGGGCCTGTGGATCGCACGGGTAAATTGAGTCCGTTCAATCATAGAGGTTTTCTGGAATGCATTTTGATTATGCCTGCAGGAGACAATAACCTTTCCAATCGCCGTCTTGTCAATGGCCAACTGACCATCCGACTATGGACCCAAACCTAGGTATGAGACTCAGTAGCCCTATGGCCTTTTCAGTCTATGCAAGCACTGCAGTCAACTTTGTCTACTTGGCCTATCGGCAGCTTTTCTTGTGACTGTGTAGCTCCCACGATAAGTGTCTTTACTGAGTTGTCTAAATAGGCGCTACCTATAGCCAACCGTTCAGAGATCACCTTAGCCGTGATAAGACTGAATGCCTCTTAGAGTCCTGTAACGTCCCTCAGTAATGGTATAGCGCCTGGGCTATCGTTTTGTAAGTAGTAGAGTTTTATCCGGACAAACTTCCGTTTATCCCCGACCCTCAGATAGCTATTCCGGGGAACCCCCATACCTCCCATAGGGATTATAGGCACCTAGAGTACCCTCGGAAGGCCATCTGATGTCAATACTAACAACTTGCCCGGGCCGGCCGTCGCCCACCCCTAGATATATCCTGCGGACAGAATCTGGTCGGAAGGACGGCAGTAACGTATACGGGGTTACGCTGCCACCTTCGATTTCTCAGTTTTGTTAGGCTTTTACCAACTGTCACCCTTTCACACCTGTCGCAAGGGGCGAACGTGGGAGC
>QFET01009376.1:28515-42573 GCA_003316355.1 Tuber calosporum | reverse complement strand
GCGTCCTGCGCGCGGCGAATATACTTGAGCCGCCCGGTGATGCGTACGTTGCGGCGGAGGCTTGCACCTCAGGACAGTTGTGCGCGTGGGTGCGCAGGGTTTCGTGGAGGAGAGTGAGGAAATGTGAGTTTGTGTGGAAGGTGTTGGGGGTTGGAGGGAGGGCTCCGGTTGTTCCCAAGGAAAGGCGCGGGTTCGGGGGCGTGGTCGGAAGGAGGGTTAGAATGTGTGTGTCTGGTGGGCCTGGGAAGACGTACTATTCGCTTTTCAGTTTCTGTTGTTGGCTACTATGGGATGGGAAAAAATAGGAAGAGGTAGATACTATGTGCGGATTATTCCCTCGCGTCGAGATGGAACGTGCGATTTGTGGTTTTTGACGGAATTGGAAGGATCTCGTAAGTGCTCTCGTGCCGATTCCCCGTAGAAATGCCATTTTGTTTGTGTTCGGATTGAATGAAGGAACGGGATGGTTAAACTGGGAATTGCTCGATAGACTAACCCAATGACGTCGTGGGAAATAATGCCAAGGGAGTTCAGAAGGCCGGGTAGCTAGGCTGGCCAACTGAACAACGGTTTTGCATATCTCAGTCACAGGATGTCAAGCTTTATCGTGCGTGCATGGGGATCGTCCCCTCGAGCACTTATTCCCAAGATACGGTACCTTATGGAATTCTCAGCTTGGAGTGGTTGGATCCTAAGTGCTGCATGCTTACCGTACTTGCATATGTAATCACCATGTCATCACGGGTCACTCAAATATCGGCACCCATAGTACCGTATTCTTTTGAAAAGGTGAACCTATTATAACGTCTAAAAGGCTATTTACCCTTAGGAGGAAATAAATGGAGTACGGAAGCACTCACAGCCCCCACTCCCAACATGACCCTCAGCGCTCTTCGGTGCATCACAGAACATCACTCGAACCCCCTAACCAACAAATAAAATAACTGATAGTGCTAAAAAAACTCCACCCGCAATCCGTCTATATTCTTACCGCTTGTTCCCCTCCAGCAGCCCCGTATATGGCCATCAAATCATAGTGCTTTGAGCGCTCTCTTGAACGTTTCCACCAATCCCCCAGTCTCTTCAAGCCCAACGCTTACCCTCACCAGGCTGTCTTCAACACCATATCCAGCCGCCCAGTCTAGCTCACCATAATGCGCCAACAACGTATAGGGAGACGCAAGAGTAAAGTTAGTCCCAAGGCTAGGTCCCTTGGAAATCTCGAGGGCATCAAAAAATTCAATTGCGTCCTGGGTGGTATAAAATGTAACGCTCAGGAGACCGCCGTACCCTCCGCTGGGGCGCCGGCAGTTGTCGTAAAAGGGCTTCGTCGGAGAGTGTTTTGGATAATAGACCTGCTTAATTCTTGGATGGGATTTGAGGAGGTCTGCAATAGCCTCGGCATTCTTATTGATTCGTTCAACACGGGAGGCAAGGTCCCTGCTGTTACGCTCGAGGAAGAGGGCGTCTTCACACCAGTTATTATCTTCATAGTCTGTGGTTAGGGTTTCCTTCAACTGTTTGTAACGGCGGCCTTTGGGGTTTAATGCAGAGCTATAACCCTGTCAGTGACAATTTATGATAGGAGGTCGAGGAAATTGTACCTGCCGCCCATGACATTGCTGTCACCACTAAAAACCTTGGTAAGACTACTAACCACAACGTCGGCGTATGGCAAGACATGAACATTCAGAAAGTTTCCAACCGTCTCATCGATAACGATAGCAAAATCATATTTATCTGCGAGTGCCTTAATACGTTGTAGATCGGGCGCCTCGAGTAGAGGGTTCGAAGGGAATTCGCTAAACAATGCCAGGATGCGTTCCCCGGATTCGAGCCTCTGTTCCAAATTGTCAAGCTCCTCTGATGAACCGTGACCGTAGAAGTGACATCCAGGACCAAACTTCTCTAGGATCTTGAGAGTATCGATATAGGGAAAGCTTGGACATAAGGTTAGTAACAGCCACTAGAGGAGAAAGTTAGAACATACCCATAGCAAACACTCTTATTAGGCCCCAAGGTAGCCATTAACAACCTATGGGTATTGAAGATCGCACTCATCCCGGAAGGGTGTAGGTAAACATCATTCTCAGAAAACCCCTCAGTCATTCTCCCATCCCCGTTCGGCAATTCCAAAGCATCCTTAAGCCCCACATTAGCTTTCAGAGACCCAGCAATCCTTCTTCGAATAGCGAGCTTTGCACTGTTAACAAACGTTAGATCTAAGTTCCTACCAAACCTCTCTTCGACAAACGTATCCAGCTCCTCCTCCTCTGGCACAGACGGCTTAAACCGCATATCCCCACGGGAATACCTCTTCGGTCCCTTGCCCATGCGTGGGGAGCTCTCGGCAGTGACAGCACTCTTCTCGACCAGCAAGCCTTCGTCAAACTCCCTCTGGCAGAACTCCGCCCTACGAGAGGAAATCCCGTCTCCTGTATGCTGCCAAAACTGCCTCGCAACCTTAGCTTCACTAGCAGGGTACATGACCACGCAAAGGTCCGACCATATCGGACTCTCGCCACTGTTTCTCTTTCCGGTCTTGCTCACAAACTCGACAACTCTAATAGTCGGCACAGGGGTAGTCTGAGAGGTGGTCTCGATGAATTGGTGACATCTCGCTGCGACACGGGGGGTCGGGAAGAGCATTGCTTCTTCCCCAGGTTGGCCGAACTTGGAGATTATTGTGCTCGCGAGCTTTTGCACAGACATGTGAATGAAGAAACGCGGATAGCCGGTTTTCATCTTACTGATTACCCATTCTGCCCCTTCTTCGTACCCAATGTTGGATTCCCATGTTGGTAGTGAAACGCTCACTGCCTATTTGTTAAAAAAAAAAAAATTGTCATCAAACGTTAGCCATTTGTGTTTATCTAGTATCGAGGGAAAGAAGGTAAGCTAGGTTTGTAAGAGTCATATCATACATGCTGAGTATCCTCTGGAATCGAAGAACCAACTACACCAACCATTGTAGCGCCTACAATTGCCGTACGAGGAGTGGGAAGTGTAAGGCGATAAATGCAGATGTAAGGTGTGGGATGCGGGATTCAGATAAGGACAGACGGGTTCCAGTGTATACGCAGAGAAAGAAGAAAGAAAATTTGTTCCCTGCAGCTTTACTCAGGGTCTCCCACCTTTTTGGTTGAGGGGACAGGGGAGGTAGGGAGGCTTATAGATTAATACTTGTACCAGTAGGGCATAAGGTCCGGTTATCAGTTCCCCTTCTGAGTCCCCACTCTCTACTGGTGGATTAGGGTCCAGAAGAAAGAAGCGACTACCGTATTACTACCGTGCTCCGATACATCACCTATGCTCCATCCTTTTTTAGGAAAGTTTCACATCTCATCTTTCCAGCGAAACACAACCTTCTAACAACAATGATTCAATTAAAGGTTTGTCCGCACCCTCTGACTTCGCACCGCTTATTCAAACACTTGACTCACGGGTTCATGTGTTTCCTACGGTAGTCGATGCTGAATTGCATCGACAATTCCGGTGCCGCGCTGGTAGAATGTGTTCAAGTGCTTGGGAAGAAAAGGCCCGCCACTGTTGGTACGCACGATTTTACCGCCTCCGCCATGACCCCTACCAACCACTGCTACTAGTACTCCGCTACGGCTCTTTGTACATGATTGCTAAGGCTGTGGGATAGGCGATAAAATAGTCGTCGTGATCCAGAAGCAGCGATCCTTGGGCCACGATCTTTCCGCTGCTGCCCAGGCCGCCGTAAAAGTTCGACGAGGAGATATCTCTCACGCAGTAGTTGTTCGGACAAGGAAGGGATATGGAAGGGCTGATGGGAGTTACATTCGATTTGACGATAACGCCTGCGTACTTATCAACAAGAGCGGCGATCCATTGGGAACCAGATTAAGCGGTGAGCCCACAATTCTCCTGAAACCACATACAACATGGGGGATGGCTGATTATGAATCTAGGTGTCGTTGGGCGCGAACTCAAGAAAAAGAAGTGGTCAAAGATTCTATCTCTTGCTCCGGCCTATGTATGAACTTTTGCAAAAACAAAACTTTTGTGCATACCAAGTTGTTTTTTTTTGCATTAAGGTACGAAGAATAGAGTACCAGCGTAAAGAACTTCTATCAAATTACTCTCCCATCGCCATCGTACGCCGGACCTCAAACTGTAGAGGAAAAAAATGAACCCACCGCCACGCTATTCCAGAACAAGGCAAAGGGTACTTAGTGGATAGTACCGCAAGAGCAGCAAACATGAAACAATCTCTGCGCAACGTCAATCGACAGTTCGGTTCACTCTCCACCTGGCGAGGAAGGGTAGCCTTACCATCTTGGTGTCCTCAGTTCTCTGCTGACTCTGGAAGAAGACACATTCGTTCTCTCCACACTTCGGACATGGCTTCATGGACCTCGGCAACTATCTACTCATCAGTGCCTCTTCCCACTCCCTACTACATCCCCTGAAAGACATACCGTAGGATCAGATCCAACATCTGTAGTCACACCAGCAGTTTCGCCCGTAGATCCTCCAAGAGTATTTCTAAAGACACAGTTGTTCGACGCGCTCTCGGTGGCTTGACAGGTGCGGCAACGGTACATGAGAATATTATTGATGCGGTCCTAAAAGCAGTTTATTAAAATCTTTGCCTTGGCCACATACCAGCGGAGGAAACAGACTTCATGAGGGTAGAGCATGTTGGAGCTGTTGCGATCAAGTTAATGAAAAAGTTTCCATGTCAATCAAACATGAGAACACACATACCATTCACGACAGAAGCGGAAGGCAACCTTCTCACGGCGGCCACTGGTAGTAGGTGCAGGGGTGCCAGCGTCAGACATCGTAAAGATTCCGTTAATGTGATAAGAGTATAAAGTTCAAGCGTGGAATGTTGACTGATAGTGTGTGTTTGAAAGAAGGGGAGTTCGACCTTTCCAAACTTTCCTGCAGCTTTCTCAAGTTTGGGAAGCAGTGAAACTCCCAAAGTAGAGCTCCCCAGATCCAATGGAAGTCTTGGCCCGGGAACCTCACATATCCCGCTGACTCATCACGACCCTTCAACTCTCATTGGTGCAACAAAAAATATCGTTTGAACATTGAAGTCCTCCCAATCACCCCGCCAAAAAAATCCACTCCCTCCAATTTCAATTTGGCGAAAATTACCTACCTCCGAAAGCACAAATGGCCCTTACATCAAGATGTTGCACCAGAATAGCACGTTCCTCCTCCTCCAGCCTAAGGCTTTCCCCGCCAGTTGCTTACGTTCCCGCCCGACGATGGAATACCACCGCTGCAACTCCAGACCCTAAGATTTCCGGAATCGTCGACCAGATCTCTGGCTTAACCCTCATGGAGACGGCAGGTCTAGTTTCTCTATTGAAGGTTTTGTTTGCCCTTCCCGCACTTTCACTCGTCCTGGCATACGTACTAACGGATATCATCACTGCGTTAGTCCCGTTTGAACATTCCCGATGTCGCCCTCCAATCACTCAGTGCAGGCCCGGCAATTGCCGCACCTGCTGCCGCTGAAGAAGAAGCCGCGGCCGAGCCGGTACAGGAGAAGACAATGTTCAACGTCAGGCTCGTCTCTTTCGATACTGGTGCCAAGCCGAAGGTCATCAAGGAAGTCAAGAGTTTGCTGGGACTGTCGCTGGTGGATTCAAAGAAGTTTGTGGAGAGCCTGCCCAAGATGCTGAAGGAAGGCCTTGTCAAGGAGGAGGCGGAGAAGATACAGAAGACTCTGAAGGGCCTGGGGGCTGTGGCTGCTTTAGAATAAGGGATATCGGGGGGGTTTTAGGGAGGGGGATTATAGTCCCCTGGTGGCATATTTGTAGAAACTATTATGCGGGGAGTGTGTATATTTAGGTAGATCACGAGGCAAGACTTAGGGATTTTTTGCAAAAACGCATTTTTGCAATCCCTTTCTTTGTATAAATTATTTTACAGGGTTGCAATGTTATGGACATTAGGGGTATTATGTCACTACAGTAGTTTAGTGGTTATGAAAATACCCTTCCGAACAGTACGAAATCCCGGAACGCCAGCCTTTTATGAGCCTATACCTGAACACCTACGAGGTCATACAATTGATGCCGCCAGTATCTGGTTCTCTTCTCTCATAATCTCATAGTCATCCTCATTGAGGTCGCTGACCTGATCCCATGACTTTTCGAACTCGGGATCCGGGAGGTCATCGCCCAGAAGTGGAATCGCCCAGATATTTTCTCTGAGCCGTTTATGCTATCCCACAGTTAGAATAGTACAAGAGGTAGCTCATTCCCTAAACTAACGATATCCACGTACCCGTTCTCTGTCTTCTTCCATCCGCTGTTGTATAATTGAATCATCGAACTTGCGTTTGGGATTTCTACCTTCCTGACCAGGGTCTTCGTCGTCGTCATCGAAGTCACTCTCTGCCGGAGAGGCAATAGATTCCCTACCAATTGTTAGTATACAATACCAACCCTCACTAGGAACTCAAGAATTACCTGTGCTCCCTCTCTTTCTCTGCTAATAGGGCGATAACCTCGTCCATAGACCTTTCATTCACAAACCCCTTGCTCCTCAGATTCTGCATAACCTTCCTAACTGTGCCAACATTTGCCGCTCCCTCGGGATCATTCGGGACAACAGCATCGACTACTTGCAAAATGTCCCGTTGAATCATGTTGGTGTAGCCGCTATAGCCAGCTTTCACAGAGTGTTCGCAGAGGACCTCTATAAAGTAAAGCATGTTGACGCGCGTATTCATTGTGATCTCCCCCTGGTTTTTGCTGTCAGTAGGCTATCTGTGGATTAATAGGGTCGAAGTACCGATTGAAGCTGCTCCAGTATCACGCTGAATAGGTCCTCGTCCAGTTCGCGGTTTCGGAGCGCGAACTGAGCGCATTGCTTTGAGGCTCCAGCGGAGGCGTTTAGTCGGGAAAGGAGCCTTGTGAAGGAAAGCCGACAGGTAAAGGGATCATCTGCTGCCGACATCGTAGTATCATACCAGATTGGGTGAGTTTCTAGATTGACGCAGCACTTGTACTGTGGGTTGAGGGAGATGCAAGAGAAGACGCGGGGAGCTCTTGTAATCCGATGAGTCGGTTGAGCCGCATCACGTGGACTGCAGGGTTACCACCGGGCCTGACATCTTATTAATTTACACAATGATGCTCACTTTTCAATGATCTCTAGCCCAGTCCTCGTAACTCAACCTCAGCCAACTTCAACACAACTTCGCTATGCGCCCCTTCGAGGTTAACAACGACCGACTGGGAGTCCTCCACGGCCTTACGCAGGATTCCGCTTCTCCGAGAAGAACCAAGCCCCCCACATCCCCACCAAAATCAAAATTGAGATCAAAAAGAGCTTCTCCCCCGCCAGAGAAAGAGGGTAGAGTTCCGGAGCCAAAATTGGACGACCCATCCCGGCCTCGAAAGCCTAAATTCAGATTCAAAAGGAAGCACCAGAAAGATCCACATCATCACGACAGTTCCTTATCGCATTCACATTCGCATTCCTCAAACCGTCGCAAACGCTCTCATCATAAGCCTTTCGATGACGACCCAGCCGAGTACGACGACACTTATATACCCAATTTAGCTTCGGTAAATTTCGCTACTACAGAAGACGCGTTCCGAGAATCACTATTCGATGCTATGGCGGATGACGAAGGCGCCGCATTCTGGGAGGGAGTCTACGGTCAACCAATCAATATATACCCCCGCCCCGACGGCCGCGGAGAGCTGGAGAAGATGACGGATGAGGAATACGCAGAATATGTACGGTCCAAGATGTGGGAAAAGACACACGAGCACATTATCGAGGAGAGAACCAGACGAGATGAAGTGAGGAGGGCAAGAAGAGAGCGGGATAAAGAGGAGCAGAAGATGTGGGAAGAGAGAGAGCGCTCCAGGCGTCGGGAAGAGAAGGCGCGGAGAAGGCTCAAGGACAAAACCCGGGTTGAGAAACAATGGAAGGGATATCTCAGGAAATGGAGTGAGATCTTGGCCGGTAAAGTGGATGGGGAAATCCCTTGGCCGGTTGAATCTGGAAAATTAAAGGATATCGAGAAAGTGTCTTTGGAGCGGTTCTATACAGATATCAGGGGCTGCCTAGGTGAGGGCGAGGGCCTTCTACATGTTTTGAAGGCTGAGAGAATTCGATGGCATCCTGATAAGGCCCAACAGAGATGGGGTAAGAGGGGCCTGAGTGAGGAAGAGCAGAGAGCCATTACAGCTGTATTTCAGACTGTGGATTCGCTCTGGGTTGAATACAAAGGACGAAAGTAAATGAAAAAAAAAAAAAAATTTGTTGGAATCTTGGATCTTGCTTTCATTTCTTCGCTGTCGGCTCCTTCTCATATTGTAGGGGCGTTTCTAACTAGCTGGTAGACTTGGGCATGTACTATATCACTAGAAAAGCCGGCGTTCGTCCAGATTTACGGATAGTCTAGCTTTTATGATCGAGTGCGATGCTGTATTGTTAAACTCCCAATACCATGGCGAGACTTCTTAAGTGATATGTCCTCGAGGGCCCGCCCTACGACACAGCACGATAATTCTAACATCAACCTCCGAACAAAGCAACGCAGACAACGATAACATTATGGGCAAAGTTATTCAGTGTCCTTAAATCTATCAAACCGCTGTTATTTTTACCCGGTAGTGGCCACTCACGACTGCGCCGTACCGCAGCCAAGAGCCTAGGGTCATTGCTTAAAGCTTCGACACAATCCCGGCAAAGGTGAGCAAATAGGATAATATATTAATATCCGATTGATAGCCCATGAAGCAATATAATACCGGATCATGCCGGTTGAAACACTGACCCAACGAAAACCATACAAACTCAATCCTCGAGGAGCATAGAAGGCACGAGAATAAATCGCCCCTATGGGGCCCGGGAATTCTCGGACTTTGGGATGCCTTATGTACCGTAATGTTCTTTTATTGTGCCGGTGGTACCAAATTGATTAATTCTCCCCCACTCTCCAAAATCTATCCTGCTATATTCTAGAGCTAGGGCCAACCAGAAGCATGCAAAAAAAAGCGGTCGTACTAAAATAGCCCTCTTTTTTTTATTTTATTTATTCATTTTTTCCTTTCTTCCTTAGATTTGCAGAGCAGAATAGGAATGTTGGGAATTTAGCAAATTGTTGCCCACTCTGATAACTCTTGGGGGACTTTCAGTGCTAGACTGAAAATCGCGCAGTGACGCTGGTGATGGTGGTGGCCCCTCATTTTGTTTATCCGCGCATACGTCAGGCAGTGGGTGTCCCGCCAAACATTCGGTTTGTTTGATTTTGATTTGGTTGCTCTTGTGTTTGGTCAAACACAACATAAACTTCCGCTTCTGCTCTTTCCATCCCAACTTTATTGCTATCGCTCATTGCGTTAACCATCGACAATAGTTGCTCAATCGAAGGTGAGGAAAACAAGACCGGCGTTTGTAATCATCACTGTATCTTTTTGCTTAGGAAAGACAGCTATTTTAGTAAATCAAGGTGCGTTGTTGTTCTCTTATTATTTCCCTAGTTTTTTCTCCTTCAATATCGCTTTTTGGTTTCCACTCTATGTTGGGTCTTTTGGGCTCGTGATGTACCCCGCTCTGCTCATCTGCTACATCTTGTACGATGAAGGTATCGTCTTTTTATTGCGCTTTTGAGCGGATGAGGAGGATATGGGTTTTGCCTGTGTTCCTTAGTTTGAATGTTTCATGTGGGAATGTGCCCCTAACTCTGCAGAAACAGGAACAAGTCATGTCCTTTAGTCTTGCTTCGGAATTGCCTGCCTGGAAGACCCTCCAGGATCACTACCATACTGTCAAGACATTGCACTTGTCAGATTTGTTTGCTCAAGACCCCAAGAGGGCTGAAAAGTTCTCTCGTTCGTTCTTTAATGACGCCGATGGAAATGAGATTTACTTTGATTTCAGCAAGAACTTCCTCACGGAAGAGACTCTTGGACTCTTGGTCAAATTAGCCAAGGAAGCTGATGTCGAAGGGCTTCGCGACAGGATGTTCAAGGGTGAAAAGGTCAACTTTACTGAGGAGAGAGCTGTATACCATATGGCTCTGCGCAATGTCTCGAATAAGACTATGGAAGTTGATGGGAAGAGCGTTGTTGAGGGTGTCAACTCCGTGCTGGAGCATATGAAGAATTTCTCGGAGCAGGTTCGTAGCGGTGGGTGGAAGGGGCATACCGGTCAACGGATCAAGAGCGTTGTGAATATTGGAATTGGTGGCTCTGATCTGTGAGGCGCTCCTACCACCCCTGATGGGTTTGAATGTTAACAATGATACAGTGGGCCAGTCATGGTTACGGAAGCTCTAAAGCCTTACGGACACCCTGATTTGACTTTACATTTTGTGTCAAATATTGATGGCACCCACATTACGGAAGCTCTTAAGTCTTGCGACGCCGAGTCGACACTCTTCTTAGTTGCATCAAAAACCTTTACCACCGCTGAAACTTGTACAAATGCAAACACAGCAAAGGAGTGGTTCTTGAAGCAGAAGGGTATTGATGGGGATAGATCTGCCATTGCAAAACATTTTGTTGCTCTCTCTACCAACGAGGTCGAGGTCACCAAGTTTGGAATTGACGCCCAGAATATGTTCGGCTTCGAGTCGTGGGTTGGCGGAAGATACTCTGTTTGGTCAGCAATTGGATTGAGCGTTGCTCTTTACATCGGTTATGATAGATTCCATGAGTTCCTTGCTGGCGCTCACGCTATTGATAATCACTTCCTGAACAAGCCGTTGGAAGAGAATATCCCTATCCTTGGAGGCCTGTTGAGCGTTTGGTATAGCAACTTCTTCAATGCTCAAACTCACTTAGTCTCTCCGTAGGTTCATCCTCATAACTAGCACTTATATGTGATTATATTAACCACTTTGGAGCAGATTCGACCAATACCTTCACCGCTTCCCTGCTTATCTCCAGCAGTTGTCCATGGAGTCAAATGGGAAGTCTGTCACTCGTGATGGTAGTATCGTAAACTACACTACTGGAGCTATCTTGTTCGGGGAACCAGCTACCAATGCCCAGCACTCTTTTTACCAGCTCCTTCATCAAGGAACAAAGTTCATTCCCACCGACTTTATTCTGGCCGCAGAGTCTCACAACCCTGTTGCGCCGGACAACAAGCATCAATTGTAAGCAAGTACCTTCTTCACCAAAGGCGGTATGAGCTAACACAGGAATAAGGATGCTGGCCTCCAACTTTTTTGCACAGGCCGAGGCCCTCATGGTCGGAAAGGATGAAGGGCAGGTTCTCGCAGAGGGTACTCCTGAGAAGCTTAAGAACCACAAGGTATTCCGTGGTGACCGCCCAACCACCGCAATACTAGCCCAAAAGATCACTCCCGGCGCTCTTGGCGCCTTGATCGCCTACTATGAGCACCTTACCTTCACCGAAGGTGCTATCTGGAACATCAACTCGTTCGACCAATGGGGTGTCGAATTGGGAAAGTCTCTTGCTAGTAAGAGCTCTCCCAATTAAAGTGATAAATGGTGACTAACGATACAAATAGAGAAAATTGGCTCCGAGCTCGAGAAGCCCGGAGATGTATCTGGACACGACGCTTCTACAAACACACTCATCAACAAGTTCAAGAAGATGTCCAGTGTGGGCAAGGTGGAGTACAAACTTTAGTTTGACGGTTTGACAGAAAATGGATTTCCATTCAGCTTCTTTTCTAGGTCATGTGATATATAGTAAAGGGGTCATGCATAACATTTGTACCTCTGTAGGCTTTGCGTAGGCAGTTCTGGCGCAAAGAACAGTCACTGCGTGAAAAACTACAAAAATTCCTAGCGATATTGTGCTGGATCAGCTTAATCCGCCCAAGTGCTTGTTTACAGATAACCCATTGGTCCGGTGTTTCGCAAGAGAGCTCCATTGCAGTAGTAGAAGTAAAAAGAGAATAAAACGACAGGGTGGAGGTATTTGTAATAAAACGAAAAGGGGAATATTTGTGCCATTTTCCTACAATGTTGATCTCCTCATGCAGACATGTTCACGTTCCAGGACAAAGGAAATCAGTTTGCGAGAATCATCTTGACAAAATCTACTCTGATATTAGCCTCTAACACACCTGAAACTAAACTAAAGAGAGATATATACCAGTGTAGTTAACCTGATCGCCATGGACGTTCATGCCCTTGAGTAACTCATCAACTTCCTCATTGGTGAGCTTCTCTCCCAGAGAAGTAAGAACTATCCACCATTGAATCAGCAACCGGTTCACAATACACAGGGAGCACTAGAGGAAAAGGAGCATACCGTATCGCAGCTCCCCAACACCAATGTACCCTGTCGAGTCTTTATCAAATACTTGAAACCCCCGAACGAACTCATCCGGCTCGCCCGGATCACGGAATCCATTCGGACGGTTCAGGATTTTCAAGAACGACTCAAAATCCACTGGGTTTTTATCCAAATGTTAGCTACCGGTTTTTTTTTTAAAAAAGGGGGGTGCTTACAGTCGCCTTTGGGGGCAGAGTCATGGATCAAATCGTCAACCTCTGCATTCGTAGGGTTCTGTCCGCAGGCTCTGAGGAGGTCGCCCAGAGAGCTTAGCGGGATACGTCCGTTCCCACGCTTGTCAAAGAGAGCGAAGGCCTCCTTGTAGTTTGTTGTTGCCTTTGTTAGGGAGTTAAATATATTAGCTTTTTTCACCCTTTTGTCCTTTTTTCTTCTGCTTTGCTGTTTTGCTGCAACCTGTGCTACAAAGAGGGAGAGGCTTTCTGCTCACCATTTTCTGAGTTTGCTTGTTGTATGCGGTATGGTTTGGTATTTGAAGGGAAAAGAAAAGGCGGAGGGGCAAGTTGGCGGGGAGCGGGATGGAGATGGGGATAGGGTGGAATCAGGAGTGCAGATGGGGAAGTGGTGTTTGAAGACTTGTTTTTTTTTTTTTGGATACGGTGTTTGTTTGTTTTGCACAACAGAGAGGTTGCCAAGGTGAGGTGGTGGGGCTAACCCTTCCGGCCGTTAGTCTCGCCACCTGCTCAATGCAAGTTCTAACCCCACCAACGAGAGTGTGATCATGCAGGGTATAGTACTCGTACAGTATGATATTATACTAACGTCCTGAGCTTTCCTCTTCCTCCTTCTCTGCTCCTTAAGTATGATACTGGTACATAATATTAAAAAAGATTCTTCTCTCATTGGATTTTTCTTGATCTACTAGTACATCAGCTCGTAAACAATCAATAGAACATTTGCACTACTCGTAATGTCCTGACGTTTGTGAACACAACTGCTATTACACACAGGCAAAAATTAAGCTAAGCCTCAGGATTTTGGTGGCATACAATAGCAGTTGTGTTCACAAACGTCAGGATATTACGAGTACTCTATCGTGCTGCCGTACTACCTGATAATTTACCTAGCCAGCTCACTCCATAATAACCCGGCCTGACGCCAAGAAGTCTCTCTGTTTCTGGATACGATGAGTGAGCCTATTCCTTTGATAGGTGGTATTAGGACTGGTCAGGGTGATTTCCTTGCCTATCACCACGCGAAGGGCAAGCGAATTTCGGCACAGGCAAGGAGCGACTTCCCACAGCAGTAGCCTTTGTGTTTGGGGGTTAGCCACATTATGGTCTAACGAGAGAAATGCCAATGTACTCGAGTACTCGAGTATAAGATGCTCCTTCTACAATCTGGAGTTGTTCGTCGGAGTTTAAGAGAATCCTGATATACAGTACCTCTTTTTTACTTGCTCTTCTCCAGAATGGAGGACTCTTTCCCCAGGTGGATTCGCAGAGGATTTGGAACATTTCACAGTCGGGGCAATGTGCTTCAGGCGGCAAATGAGTCCTACCCCCCCCCAAAGGCCTATACATAGTGCCAATTGTTTGTTTTATGTGGGTCTACCTTTGCGCGAAAGGAACTGACTGTGCATGGAACTGGAAATTTGGGTAGAGAAGACGCCATGACGGTGAGCTTTTGGTTACGGTACGGTAGGATATTCCAAAATCTCCTGAATAATGATATTATATCATGGTAGAAGTAGATTCTCATGTGCAAGTACTCCGAGTGGTCTTAACTCGTAGTCTCGTAGTACTGAAGCGTTTTTTTTTTTTTTTTTTT
>QFET01009376.1:354-28505 GCA_003316355.1 Tuber calosporum | reverse complement strand
TTTCAAAAAAAAAGAACTCCTATTGTATGCCGTCCAGATTCAAGAAGAAGAAATGCCGAATTTTGGCTGTATCGTACCGGTATTCAATTGCAGTCCCTTTTAAAAAACCGTTTGGATATTACGAGCTGGTGGCTGCCGGTCCTGCACCAAAGATGCTGCCGTATGCCCGTTAGGGCGGTGTCTCCTCATAGGAATAAAATTGATAATGCCAGCTTGAGCTCCCGCCCTTGGCGCGTAGAAGAAACTTGACTTATCAAATTTATTCCTATATAACTAGACTATAGGAGACACCGCCCTAACGGGCATACGGAGACTCAACAGTGTCGAGGTGGATCCAGCCTCGGCTCCCCACATACCGTATGATACCGGTAAATCAATCACCAGAAATCAACCTCAATTGTCTCACTGTAAGATAGTGCCGGACACTGCCAATCGACACTTGGGTTGAACCGCGGCGGCTTATCAAGCGTTGATCGCCTTCCTAATTGGGCTAGAGTACTTGGGGTTTTTGCACTGATCGGCAAATTAGTTACCGCGTTGGGCATTCTGTTGCCAAGATATTACCTGATATAGTTAGCTTAGGCTGTGTTAATTTGCCAGTTTCATAAAATAAAGACTTTTACAGAAGCATTTGAGCTTGTGGGTTGTTGTTGTTGTTGACTTAGAGGAGTTTGAAGTTGGTCGTATTTGGGGGAAGTTGAGGGGTTGATTGGTAGTGACCGGTATCGTATCATACCGTGCCGTGGAAACCCGGATAATTGGGCCTGTGCGATTTAGACTATATTAATATGTAGTTGGAAATTTCCTGCCCTTGAAAAGGTACGAAAGGACAACCAAAGCTGAGCTGCTCAACCCATCTGATAGCCGAGAAAACATAAAAAGCGCTAACGCTTGCCAGAGGAGGTAAAACCCAACGACATACTGGTACCGGTACGATACTTCTTCCAATCTCTAGCAAACCACATAGCACTTCACGACATACTACTCAACCAAAAATGTTCTGCACACCCCCACCCCCCGCAAATAACCTCATCCTAACTTTCCCGTCGCCCCACATCCTCGTCGTAACGATCAACCGCCCGCACGTGCTGAACTGCATAAACAGCCAAACCCACAACGAAATGTCGCAGGTGTGGCGCTGGTATGACAACGAACCATCGCTCCGCTGCGCCGTAGTCACAGGGAACCCCCAAGGCAAGAGGAAAGCTTTCTGCGCGGGCCAGGACTTGAAAGGTCCATCTCACACTCGCAACCTGACCTCATTATGACACATAGCTAATGGCAGCAGAATGGAATGACACTCAATCCAGTGACTCCAACCTTGCCCACCCAGAAGGGGGCTTCGGCGGCCTCTCCCGGCGGAGTGGGAAGAAGCCTGTGGTGGCCGCGGTCGACGGGTTCGCACTCGGCGGGGGTCTGGAGATGTTGGTCAACATAGATGTAGTCGTCGCCTCGGCCGGCAGTATGCTGGGACTTCCGGAGGTCAAGCGTGGAGTGGGGGCGCTCGCTGGCGTGTTGCCGCGGTTGGCGATGAGTGTGGGATTACAGCGTGCGAGCGAGCTCGCGCTTACTGGGAGAATGTTGAGTGCGAACGAGGCGAGGGAGTGGGGATTGGTCAATAGGGTTGTTGGGGATGGGGAGGGGGAGGTGCTCACGGCAGCTGTGGCAGTTGCGAAGGAGATTGTGAGGAACTCGCCGGATAGTGTTATTGTGAATCGGGCCGGGGTGAGGAGCGCTTGGGAGGGGAGGAGTGTGGAAGAGGCGACGAGGAGGGTTAGGGAGGGTGTGGGGATGGGGCTGGAGGCTGGTGAGAATATCAAGGAGGGCTTGAGGGCTTTTGCGGAGAAGAGGGAGCCGAAATGGGTGGATTCGAAATTGTAGGTGTGTTTGAGGTCGGAGGTTTGATTGAACATATATCAGTATGATATTTTAGGTATCATATATCGTATTTATGCAACACGATAGACTGCCTCATGTCATACCAGTATGTTGTCATGTATCATACAAGTTGGATTATTTTTCTCATAAAATATGATTTCTATTGGATTTGTCTCTTCAACTCAACAGTGGATATTCGTCATATTAATCAAGTGGAAAACAAAGAAACAGGGCTATCGTTTGTGCACTAAGAGGAAGTAAAGCCCCTTCATAGTAACAGCTGTTACTGAAATGCCACTGCAGATAACTCCAAACTTTGCCGTTCCTTTTCCCAAGCTAGCCAATCGGAGCGTGTAGTCCTGGTCAGGGGCAGAACAGTTAGTGGCAAAATCTCCATGTAAAACATGGTTTTTGAGGGAAACACACGGTAATAACCCCATCCCATTAACCTTCCATATACCAAGAGCAATTGTTGCAATTTGAAGCCCGATATAAGCAAGCTTGACCGGCCAAAGTCTTGTGTGAGTCCTTTCGTTATCGAACCGAGCAAAGGTGCTGCCAACAGTAGAAAGTGCCTTGAGGGGATTCATGAATAACATGACAGTCATCATGATAGAGAAGATTTGAAGTGTATTTCCGGACATGTACATCATTATAGCATTCATAGGGATAGACTTTGCGGGTGCTAGGGCGAGCTCCCATGCTTTCTTGAGGAATAGATCATCAGTTTCAGTGGGTGTGGGGGTCGGGTGAGATTTGTTTGATTTCCCCTAGAACAAAGGTAAGTAGCTCACTTATGACCATACAGGGTGCGTAAAGCATACTTTGCCAGCGGAGCCCTGAGAGAAGCCGGGGGGGTCGGGAATGGAGGAATTAGGCCTAGGACGAGAGGACGGGAGGTTGTTTAGATCAATCACCCATTGGGGGGAAGGCGGGGGAGGAAGACGAGGTGGGCCGTGAGGTGCCATAGTTGATATCTGGTGGTGAATTATGTGGAGGGGAGTAGATCAGTGGATATTGCGAACGGGTGTCCAGATGGGAGTTTGTGAGGAGTGAGGAGTGAGTTGTCTGAGTGAGATGGGACGGTGAGCTGAGGGTTGTGGGCAAAAGCAAAGAAACGGTCGGCGGTTCGGCTACACCCGCTGACTAACCAACCCTTTTTCCACTCGAGTGGAAGTGAAGCTCCCCAAGGCACTTCTCACGTTAAAATACTCTTTGTGTCTCTCACCCCCACATCTACTCTACAATAACCCTTACTGATACTCCCCAGAATCCTCTATTTCATTATTTTTTACAATGGCTAGCGGAGGTGATGCTCGTTTTTTTGCGCGAGTACGTTCCTCTCTGTTGGTGTGCTCTGGGGTGTGTCTTCTAACATCAAGAATTGCAGGGCAAAGTCGCCGAGCTCCGCGCTGAACTCAACAGTGATAAGAAGGACAAGAATTTCGCCAGAAAAAAAATTACGCTCAAGAAAATCGTGGCAAATATGACTATGAGCAACAATGATATGGCAGCATTATTTCCAGACATAATCAACTGCATGGAGATACAAGCCCTGGAGATTAAGAAGATGTTCGAGATACCTTCCCAACTGGGGCGTGCGAGCTTGAGGTCGGAGGGTTTGCGAGCGAAATTGCTGATGTGGTAGTGTGAATCGCAGGTGTTTCCTCTTCTTGGTAAACTATGGTCGAATGAAGCCAGAGATGGCTCAGCGTGCGCTTCCAATTCTGATCAGGGTACCATCCCCGCCACCGTGGTCGCCGATTATCACTCCCTTACCTCTCAACTGACCCATTTAGGATATGGACGATCATAGTCCACTTGTGCGGGCTTTGGCGCTACGAACAATGTCCTACATCCACGTTCCTCAGTTCGTCGAAGCTACAGTTGCTCCACTACGACATCTCCTCCGGGACAGCGATCCCTACGTCCGAAAGACGGCGGCATTTTGTGTTGCGAAGCTTTACGACCACGATAGAAATCTGGTAGAGGGTAGTGGAAGCGGGAACGAGCAAGGGTTAATCGAAGGGTTGAACGGGCTTTTGAAGGACGATAATCCCACAGTTGTTGCTAGTGCTTTGGTGGCATTGATGGATATTTGGGAGAGGAATGAGACTATAAAACTTACCATCGATCATTCAAATGCGAGTAAAATTGTTCAGATTCTACCAGATTGCTCAGAGTATGTGGCCCCACGATGTTGAGTTCGATAGCGTTGCTTGCCTTGGCTTTGTATTATCGATGTTAGGGAAGTGCTAACTTTCCTAGATGGGGCCAAACATATATTCTAGAAGCACTTATGGCTTACGTTCCTCAAGAATCTACCGAAGCAGTCATAATGGCTGAGCGGATTTCACCTCGGTTACAACACTCTAACTCTGCTGTGGTGCTTACCTGTATCCGTGTGATTCTCTACTTGATGAATTACATTGCGGATCAAAAGGAGATTTCAACACTTTGCCGAAAGCTATCACCACCGCTTGTTACTCTGTTGGCGAAAGGACCCGAAGTACAATACCTCGCGCTAAGGAATGCTTTACTGATATTACAACGGCGGCCAGAAGTGCTCAGGAACGATATCAGAGTATTTTTCTGCAAATACAACGATCCTATATATGTCAAGGTTACTAAGTTGGAGCTGATATTTATGTTGGCAAATGAGGACAACATTGAGGAGGTCCTAACAGAATTGCGGGAGTGAGTATCACCTTTTTCTCTCTATACTCACTTCATTTTTAGCTTGATGTTAAATCAACGGCCACAGATATGCCACTGAGATTGACGTTCACTTCGTCCGAAAATCAGTCAGGGCAATTGGAAAATTGGCCATTAAGATTGAACCAGCTGCTCGCCAATGCATCAACACTCTCCTCGAGCTTGTTTCAACAAAAGTCTCCTATATTGTACAAGAAGCCACCGTAGTAATCCGGAATATCTTCCGCAAATATCCCAATCAATACGAATCCATAATTTCAACACTTTGCGAGAATCTCGATTCTCTGGACGAGCCAGAAGCCAAAGCCGCCATGATCTGGGTTATTGGCCAATACGCGGACAGAATTGAGAACAGTGATGTCCTTCTTGAAGACTTTCTCTTTTCCTTCCAGGACGAGCCAGTAGAAGTGCAGCTTGCTCTACTAACGGCTACTGTAAAACTTTTTATTCAGCGCCCAACAAAAGGACAGGATCTGGTACCAAAGGTTCTCAAATGGGCAACTGAAGAAACAGATAATCCCGATCTTCGTGATAGAGGCTATATGTACTGGCGGCTGCTCTCGGCAGACCCTGCAACAGCAAAAAAGATAGTGATGGGCGAGAAACCGCCTATTACTGCGGAGACTGAGAAACTGGACCCCACTACTCTTGAAGAAATGTGTTTGAACGTGGGAACTCTAGCAACAGTCTATCTCAAGCCTGTTAATCAGGTGTTCCGAACTGCTCGTCCGAAGAGATTGGCAGATAGTCCAGCTTTACAGAGGCACACACTTCCAACAGCAGTTGCTGAACAGGCACACAGAAGTACGCTTCGGCCTGAGCAACAACAGCAGCAGCCAGTGGAACAGAGGACTTCAGAGGAGGGTATGGGAAATCTACTTGGCGGTGATCTCACGGCAGCAGTTGATGCTGCTGATGACTACTTTTCTGGGAGTGGAGGAGGATCAGGAACAAACCCGTTTGCGGTCAGTGGAGGGCCAGTAGCTGGTGGCGGACAATATGGTTTGTTTTCCTCTTCACCCTGCCCGAACTATTGCTAACATCCATCCAGTCGTCAATCAAAATACGCCCCAACCTATATATTCTCCCCAACAGGGCGGAGATCTGCTACTGTTGTAAGGTAATGGGCGTCTGGGAATTCAAGTATATTGACTTTCTTTATGGGATATGAACGGGATGGGTTGGGGCCGCAAGAGTACATGAGTTTTTTTTTTAATTTCAAATACCATTTTTGATTTCTTGAGATCTTGTATTTATACTTTTTTAGCTCCCAATCACGGTCTAATTGGCATCCAGTAGTCGCAATTTCAGCCTATCATGAGTTTGGCGTTTGTTATCAAGTTAGAGGATGTACGAAGCCGAGCACCTAATGTTTAAACATAAATATCGGCTATTTTAAAGGAACCACCAATTTAGCTGGGTGCCGAATCAATCAATCAAGATTAAGCCCAACCTCCTCATCTAGTATACTGCAAAACTTCTCACTGCCACTGGCAGGGAAATGTTTAAACTCGAAAGTCTCCGCCTTTGTGACGGCCTCGTGGAGATTTCTACTTAGAAATATTATCATCAGCTAGTTCGCCCCAGCATCTCTTCCAGCATAAAAAGCCCTTTCCATCCCGACAAGAAAACAAAAAGAAAAACTTACTCCACGAACCCCTCAACCAGATACCCCACCCCACCTAGCTCTTCCGCAAGCTCCTTCTGATGATTGTCCATAAGCGCACCATTGACCACAACAACCAGACGTTTCTGAAACCTCAGAGCATCAAGAATGCTCCCACTGCCAGCATGCGAAATGACCAACTCCGCATGCGTAACCTCGGTGCGGAGGTCGTCTGTAAAGCTGAAGCCAGTGAGCTCGATGCTGCCGCAAGACGGCAGCGCCGCGGCGGAAAGTGTCTGGAAGAGCCTTTGGCAGTCGCCGTATTGGATGCGGAGGTTTGTATAGCCGAGGGATTGGAGGGTTGCCAGGAAAGGAGCCGAGAGAGTCGCAGAGAGGAGTGAGGGGAAGGGGGAAGTCGCACCGGTTGTTACGAGGATGGTTTTGGTGGATGTACCGGGCATTGCTGCAGTGGTGGTGGCGGCGACGGCGGGGATGGCGGGCGGTGGTTTAGTGGTTGAAGGATGAGCGGATGGATGGATAGAGCTCGATCAATGCCAGTATGATACTTGGTTGAAGTGTGGACAAGGTACTCGAGTATCTCGAGTATCATACCGTATTCGTAGGGCTGATGTTTAATTTGAGATTATGCCTCTCGTGTTTGGCAACACTGTGTGTTCGAGGTGGGTGCGTGGTCACGTGATGAGATTCTCACAGAATATCACTCGTAGAGGTTGGATGTGCTGTAGTAGCCCGAGGGTCGCTATCTAGGCTCTTCTCTTTGGGCTAGATATCCGGGCTGAACAGCGTCTGCTTAGCGTTGGCAGCGGTACATCGGAAACCAAAGAGCTCACTCATGGCTATGGTAGTTTGGGTCGCGCCGTTTCAGTAGTGTTGGTTGGATAGGACTGATCCTGGGCTTGTGTTCCTGGCAATGTTAGGATTTAATTGCTGGCTCACAAGTGCAAGCAACCTATTCCTTTAGGACAAAACCATGGAGCGTAGTTCAGCACAAAGCTCTTCTTTCGTCAAGGCCTAGGGGTACTTCAACTTTTATAAAAATTCAAGGGGCACGCGAAAAATAAACCGAGATCCTTCCAATCGATTTCCTTACCTTGTCATTTGTCTCCCTGAGCGGGAGGGTGAAAATGGGGGAAAGCACCTCACCCCCGACAGCCGACTTCAAGGGCTCACGTCTTAACAGTAAGTTACCTGAGTAAGAAGTTTTGGAGATCTCTTCACGTTACGAGGGCGGTTATCCCTCTGTGCATTGGAACCTTCGACCACTGAAATACTTACCTTGATCTAATTTTATGATACAATACAAAGAATAACTGAGAGTAGGAAACATGTTCCTTCTCTGCTATCGGTCGTTACTCATTTTCATAACCATTTTCATAACCCTTTTCATAACCATTTTCATAACCATTTCCGTAACCATTTTGCTTGATCTTCCCGGTTGCAAACCGCCCTCGAATTGTCTTCTGGCCTCTTTTTTGTATTTTCCTTTCCAAATAACGAAACCTCCGGCAGAACGCAGCTTGTCTGACTCTTAACTCATGCACAGATCACAGTATCATTCCGAGTGCCCTGGTGGGGGCTTCTAGCTCCCAGACCCTTATTTACTCTTACGATAGAACTATTACTAAAGGCATTAGCAAGGGTTTCTTCACAGGGCCAGGGAGTCCGTATTATTCGCTAGGTTGCAACTTCCGCACATGGCTGGCCCAGACTCTGTCTTCGGGTTCACTTACCTTTGTGCTACTTCGGTGTTCTTCCCCGGGAATCCATTAGATTGTGCTTGAGAACCAGTTAGCTTCCTTACTTCATTCGCTCACTCTGCACTCTGCACTCTTCTCTTACTTCACTTTCTTCATCATCCCCGCTTTCCCAGCTATACCCCTTCTCACATTCTTGAACAATCTCTTCTATGAGCTCCTCGATGAGCCCACATACCAACTCTAGACTCTCAAACCATTGAATCTTTATCGGATCCCTCTTTACCTCGCTAGTTGCGAACTGCTCCAGACCAAGCTTGACCAAATTGTAACGCTTTTCATCTCTTTTCGCTAATACCCTGGAAAAGCGCAATAACTTGGGGCAACACGCAAGAAGCTCCTCCACACGGTCCCACAAATCCTGTATGGTTCCGCCTAAATGAAAGGTCTGCTCCTTCAGAGGTCCCATCCACTCCCATGGATCCCCGAGTACCAGCCCTAAAACGACGATAATGGGTGCCCTAGGTGCGCCTTCTTCCTGACTTTCTTCGGATGGAATGTTATCCCAGTACTCGATTTCTGTCTGGCCTACGAGCGCTCGAATTCCGTTTATTTCCTCCAGAAAGCTTTCGGAGCTCATTATTTCATCGAGGGTTCCATCGGCCACAGTGAACTCTTCAAGGGCCTTGACAATGTCGCTCCTTTCGACCCCTAGGTCGTCTGATATCGTTTCTATCGAGATCTAGAGGTGGGATTGGTAACTGGTTCAAGACGAGGGGCTGGGTTGGGATGCCATACCTGACGCGTGGGGCTAGCAGGCCCAGAGAGCCTATTTTTTTTGTTAGCATGTGGTACTGAGATTCTTGAGTGGAGACCTTCATGTAGTTTAGAACAAGTGATGACTCCAAAACGTTCAATCCCTTCTGGTATTCCTCCATGCTACCACTACCGCCACTGCCATCACCACCTCCGCCAACATCACCCTCGGCCTTAGTCTCTGCGCCTTGATCTGGGCTGAGCCTTAGACCTGGTAACATTGGTAGAGGATCTAGCACGCTAGGTGCTTGTCCCGGCTCCGATGAGCTGGAATCTCCGCTCTCGGAAAATATTTCTCTGAAGGAACTGGCGGGCATTTCGGCTTAGTGCACTGGAAGATGTGGTATCGATTGGGTGGCAAGGTGCGGAGGGAGAAAGGGGAGGTTATCTCAGGCTCTGAGTTTACAACTCCCACAATCCTCTTAAAGGCTTTGGTGTAATTATGGATGTAGTTACGTTGGATACTCGTACTTTCTGAGGTGCTTCTTCCTCACGGGTTACGACTACCTGTGATGATGTATTGGTAACGTTGCTGGCGGGGTCCTATCGAGTGACAAGGTGTGATTGCGAGTGTCTTGAACCTAAGTGAAGGGTGCGAGTTCCATAGGAGGCTTGCCGAAATTGCCTTATCAGATAAACACCATATCAGGTGAGCTTGCCGGAAATGCACAACGGGGGTTGGTCTCTGGTGCTTTTCTATTTTGCCTTTTTTTGTTTTGTTTAGACCTTTTCTATGGCTTTATGACTCTATAGTATTACCTAGAGTACGGTATTGCTCGCTGCCACACTGCAACACACATCCCATCACCGCTACGGCAGCGCCACCCTCTCCATGCTTTTCATTTAGGTGAAAAATATAGATAGCCGTAGGGGAACTGTCGAAGTCATGAGAAGTGCAATGTATGACTCCTAATTTACATCATTGATCATTAAACAATATTTAAGCCGCATCGGGAGGGGAGTAGAAGGCAACCGTATGGAGTATTGGGATAGGAGGCATTGGGATTAATACAGCACCGGCACTCATGGAGAGCCTATGTATATTGATCAGTGCATATTATCCTCCGAAGGGCAGACTGGAGTATAATACATTGGTATAAACATGCTATGTCACTATAGAACTACACTTCACCTACAGTAGCATACCAGTAATGTGTATTCACCGGGGAATGAGCAGGGATATAAGAGCCCGAGGGAGAAACACAATCTCAAGAAAAGAAGATAGTATATGAAGGGCAACTTCCTGAGAGCACCCTGACCGCATCTTCAGGGGATTCGGGATAAGGAGCACATCAGTACAGCAGAGAAAAAAAAAATGTATGTTTGTCAAGCGCAGGCAAGGAGCTTGAAAAATTTACGCACCACTGAGATACTGTAGACGCCTGAGGTTGTCAGGTAAGGGGGCGCTGGTGAGAACGCAAAAGCCTTTAACTGTTCTCGTGACAGTCAGGAGAAGTCCGAGGACAAGACAGTGAGTAACAGGAGTAAGTACTCCTACTGAAGTTGGAAACCCGGACGCCTGAGGACGACGCAGCTATGAACTGTCGAAATGGCCACTTTGGGAGCGAAATTCATCACCTTTCAAAAAGACAGAAATCTTTAGGCTCAGATTTTCAATAAATTGTGTTGTTAGGGTGTATCCGGGCTACTATCCTCATCGGGAGTATATCTTCAACGAAGGGAAAAGGATTATAAATATTGGCCATTGTTTAACAGCGGCAAGGTATTCCCACGTTCAGAGCATAGCTGCGGCAGCAATATCAGAGATGGAAAATGGCTGGTTTGGCGGGCCGTGGGAAAGGATGGGGTGGTCGTGTATTCTAACTGGGCAGCCGAAGACCATCGCACAACTTCACCTGACGAACATATGATAGCAAGGTGGTGTCAGAATATCTCTTGTTTGTCGCAGCCTCTTTCCGGCATTTGGGCCACTTTCGGGTGGGCGTCGGGGTGGTTGTCGAGGGGATATTGCGAATGATTTCTTGTGACAGAAGATTCCCAGCCCCTATGGAATGTCTGGGTTCTTGCTGATGCTTGCCGATATCAAGCATCCCGTTTCATGTATCGCCCAATTCTATCTAAAGAGAGCCCCAAGGTCAGAATTGGAAAAGGAACAGTGCTCCTAATAGCCTCTCTCGCCATTACTAGGCAGAGACCCATTTGTATCTTTTTTTTTGGAATAACCGAATTCTCGGATAAGCTCTGGAGAGATTTGAACTTTGATACAGCAATTTCAGTACTGAACAGATCTTACACCTTTCACAAGCAACGTATCAACCATCCATACCTGGCCCTTGAAGAAATACAGCAAGGTTACAAGTGGAGCAATAAGTTAGCGAGAGAGTAGTTTGACGGTCAATGGACAACCCAAAAACCAATTTACTTGGTTTCGCGCTTGAGAGCCTGTATAGCGTTCAGATTTTGGAGTTGTTGTACCGAATCGGGGGAGGCGAAAGAAAAAAGCATTTTTTTGGATTCTTGCTTTATTTTCTCTTTTCCATCTGCTACCCCACCAATTGTGGACCTCACTCTTATGATAGGTATGTCGTCTGGAGTAGAGTTCTGCCGCCGCGTAACAGGACTGACCCACTCTATAGCCACACCAAGCAAAACTAGGTGTTCAGTCTCCCAGTCTCCATAGGGCAGAATTTCTTGTTTCACCTACCCTGCATGATGGATAGTTCAGTAATGGCTCATTGCGAGGGGGGTCGAACTCCGGGGCTCCTACTGGCTGAGCAGAAGTTGATCCCTTCTTGATCTCTTAACTACTGCACTAGCTAGGTATCCTATGTAATATCACTTCGTGAATGAATACTTGACCTGTTGGTAAGCGTATTTGGATTTGGCGGGAAAAGGCTGTACCCCTCCGCCCAGGTTGTGAGAGGGTTAATGTGAGTCCCCCGGTTTCCTGTTTGCCTTCACCAAGAAGTCATCTGTCTCAATTTTACACGTGGAATTGTGCCTTGTCGCGCCGTGGTTGTTATATGATATTGCACGGGACGAGGCCGGAGCTGCAATATTACCTCAATACCATAAGTTTCATAACTCTCAATTACTAGACATCTTTAGCCTATCATACCTGGCAGAGCGGTAGGGGCCTTCGTTATTGAGAGGTGTATGAATGAAGGGCAATACAAACAATAGTGTCTGCGACCTACCGGTACTCGAGTATGATATCCTCGTTCGGGGGGTGTATCTAACTTTGGGGCAGGGCGTCCCGGGTTGGGTTAGGGTTTGTATATATCCTTATGATTCAATATTTATTCAACTGGGTATCACTAATCCTTATGAGCGGAACTTCATGAGACGAGATTTTGTGAAGAATGAGCCTGATTCCCGTAAGGTGCTTGTATTGCATAAGTTGGAATCAATCAGATAAGAATCTTGGAAAAAATATTGTGCTCTAATCACGCGTAAAGTCCCGTCCCCTTAGATTCGTATGCCTAGTTTTGGCGGTAATCAAGCTGATTAGTCCCCTTGGCACTTAACGCGTCTCCCCGAACAACAGTACCTTGCAATTGTGACCTTCTCACCTACTCGAACCACAAAGGACAATGGACCCCAAATTACTAAAGCGAAAATGCACCCCAAGGGCCAAACGATACATAGCAAAGAAGTCTCGAAATGGCCCTACTGCGGAAACCTCTACAGCTTCAATCCCGATTCCATGGCCGCCACACTTCAAGAACCTCCAAAAACTTCACGAAGCCTTAAACCTCATATATACCTTCTGTGCACAACGCAAACACATCGCGACAACCTTTGATATGCTAAAATCTACCGTTGAGGGACAGACGAAGAAGGAATTGACTGTCGAGGACGTTGCCCAGATGAAGTTCCTTGTGCCGAAGAGTTTGCGGTTTGCGTATGTGGATGGGGAGTTGTTGCAAGTGCACGTTATGGGACAGGCGAAGGATATATACGAAGCCGGGAAGGAGGCACCGAGGATGGTCTTGTTCCTGGAATTTCCGGATGGAGAAGTTAAACAGAAGAGCGGGAAGACACCGGCGGTTTCTCAGGAGGCAATTTTGGTACTTATTAAGAAACGGAATGAGGATTTTGTTGCAGCAGTGAACAACTTTTTGAACGGCTGTGCGGAGAAGGGGATTGATGCCGTTGAGCGCCTCATTGATGGGTGCCGCGAGCATGTTCCTAGACTGCCGGGGTATCTTCAATCGACCTCCCGGGAATCACTGTCCGCTGGAGGTGATATCGAAATTCCCAAGGAACACAAGCCAATTACGGAAATCATCGGGGAGATAAAAGGTTTAGACCTTTACTGTGAGCAGATCGTGCCGAACGGGCATATAGTGATCCCTCCGCGGGAGGCCGCGTTTGGGGACCTCAACTTTCTGCTTTCACAAGCACTTGCCAACGCAATATATACTGCACACAACGTTACTCGATTATACACTCACCAAGTGGAAGCAATTAATAATTTATATGGTGGGCATAATGTCATTGTTTCTACGTCTACTTCTTCTGGGAAGTCGTTAATTTATCAGATCCCAATCCTGCACAGGATGGAAGAGAGTGCCCGCGCAAGGGCTATGGCAATTTTCCCGACTAAGGCCTTAGCGCAAGATCAGAAGAGGAGCCTTATGGAAGTGTTGGGGTACATGACGGATGTTCTCGGCGAAGTGACGGTTGATGCCTATGATGGAGACACAGAGCTGGAAGACAGACCCAGAGTACGGCAAGAAGCCAGGGTTATATTCACGAATCCGGATATGCTACATTGCAGTATATTGCCAAATAAGGACAGATGGAAGGAGTTTCTCCAGAACCTGATATACGTAATTGTTGACGGTGCGTGTTTCCACCAGAGTATGTAAAGTGAATCTACATGACTAACTTATTGGCAGAGTTACATGTCTACAACGGGTCATTTGGATCTCACGTTGCATTTATCATGCGAAGGCTCCGACGAGTATGTGCCTCGTTTGGTAATACCAAAGTACAATTCGTGTCTTGTTCAGCAACTGTTGCCAATCCTGAAGCTGTGAACGCTCCTGCCTCTTGGTCACGTGACATGATGCTAATTCAATTAGCACATGCGGACTATCTTTGGAATCGACTCCGTTAAGCTAGCTGACGTGGATGGGTCTCCCACCGGTAGGAAAGAGTTCCTTTGCTGGAATCCGTCCTATAAAGACCCTGGAAATCTATCATTGGGACGTGTCGATCCAGTCTTGGAGAGCGCCAGGTTATTTACACAGTTGATACTGCGTGGCGTTAGAGTCATTGCTTTCTGCAGGGCGAGGAACCCCTGCGAGCTGCTGATAAAGGAGGTCAAGAGTGAGTTCGCGAGATTAGGTCGGCAAGAGGTTGCGCCTAGAGTTATGGCTTATAGAGGAGGATATACCCCCCAAGATAGAAGGCGGATAGAGAAGGAAATGTTTGAGGGGCATTTGCTAGGTATCGTGGCAACAAGTGCATTGGAACTGGGGGTGGACATTGGTAGCTTAGGTATTTCTATCTGCTGATAAAGCCTTCCACTTAAGCTAACGTACCTGAGAGATGCTGTTATCATGGTCGGATTCCCACACTCAATATCCAGCCTACGCCAGCAAAGTGGGCGAGCCGGGAGAAGAAACAAAGATTCTCTCTCAATCTTAGTGGCAGGTTCAACCCCCCAGGATCAATTCTACATGGACAATCCGGACCAAATATTCGCCAAACCAAACGCCGAGCTCCAAGTCGACCTAGAGAACCCCGTAATCCGCGAAGGCCATCTTCAATGTGCCGCCTATGAAGTCCCCATAAACCTACTAGAAGGCCCCCAATACTTTGGGCCTAATCTCCAAGATTTCGCCGAATCCAAACTCACCCGGGGAAACGCCGGATCCTATCATCCTGCCGAACGCTATCTTCCCTATCCATCCAAACTCGTTTCCATCCGTGAAGGCCCGGACCTGGAAACGCACATATCTGTAATAAATACTACAAACAGCACCAACCAAATCATCGAAATCCTAGACCCTGATCACGCGACATTCACCCTCTACGAAGGCGGTATATTCCTCTCTCAGGGGAAAACATACATCGTCAAGAACGTCAACCTGGGCAGCAAGTACGCTGCTGTGGAACGCCTAGCAGTAGACTGGACCACAACACCGCAGGACTACACAGACATAGACCCTATCGAGACCGCCGCCGTGCACATAATCCCGGAATCCCCGTCAAAGGCCTTCTACGGGACCATCCGCATTCACACCATTATCTATGGATTTCTCAAAATTGATAGAGCCAAGCGGGTCCTCGATGCCGTGGAAATTGACTCCCCGCCCATCACCAAGCTGGTTAAGGGGATGTGGCTGGATGTGCCAGCTTCCGCACTAGACATCCTAGCGCTTAAAAGCATAGATGCTGCAGCGGCGGTGCACGCAGCTGAACATGCAGTCTTGAACCTCTTTGGGAATTTCTTGACGAGCGTGTCGGGCGCTGTCAAGACTGAGTGTAAGAGCGCTCTTAAGAGTGAGGAGGTGAAAGGAAAGGGAAAGGGGAAACCCACATTGAAGAAGTCTAGAGTGCGTCCGGCTAGGTTGGTGTTTTATGACGCGGGGGCTGCGGGAGTGTATACCCTCCGGGCGTTCGAGTCTGTCCATGTTTTGCTCAGACATGCGGTCGAGAGGACGGAAGGGTGTGCATGTTTAGATGGGTGCTTTGAATGTATTGCGCCTGAAAACTATTGTTCGGGGTTCGGATTGCTGATAGAATATTGTGCAGGCATCAAGAGCGAACACTGTCAAGAAAGCAACGCACTAATGTCTAAACCTGGCGCACACATTATCCTCCGGAAGATACTAGGATTAGAAGTGGATCTTGAGAAGGTTCCAGATGGATCTGTAGATGGGAAAGGCACTATTTCTGGGGATAAGGTGGTCCTTGCTGAGGAGATTGGGGTGGGCTAGGCTGCGAGGTGAAGTTATTGTGGTGTTTATATTCAGGCTTGGGTCGAGTGGCTCCTTTGCGTTTTGTTCAGACATAGACCACATGTAAGCACCCGCTACGGTGGGAGGTGGACAGTTTTGTGGTTTGGTTTTTAGTTTTAGTTTTGTTTTGTTGTTTTGCTTTGCTTTTGCTTTTGTTTCAATTGCCCAGTTGGGCGAAGTATGGAATGTGTATGTTCCAGAATTTAACATTATTACTGGTGGCCATATCCTCACCACTCCAAATCACACAAACCCCATTCGGTCCAAATATCACGGGATACGAAGCCCTTCACATACATATAATGAGCTATTCCTCCCCCATGATTACCCCTTATTCCACGATAACCCAGCGGACACCTTTCCGGCCGAGAATCAGGGAAGGAGAGAGGCTGCAGAGATATCATTGGCCTTGTCAGACCAAATATACAACAGATGACCCGACCTTTATAGAAACGGTCAGTACTGTAATTAACGGTCGAAAGCGAAGTTTCCGAGCCAGGGCTGCGTTTCGGGGAAGGGTATAATAGCAGGTACCCCCCCCCCCCCGGGGGGAGAATGCGAGAAAATAGTGTAGGCAAATGGTGAGTTAGATGTGAGTATAAGAAAAGCAAAAGTAGTGTTTTGTGGCATTTTCAGCTGCACCCTTTACACTGCATGAAGTACTATACTGTAGTCGGTAAGGATGTCGTGTCGTTATGGACAGTGCCGATGGCATCCACCATAAACTCCATCAACCTCTTGACGGCAACTGTCCGCAATTATGGCCCCTTGAGCTCACAAATTAGTCTCGCATAAGATTGAACATCAGCATTGACGTACTGATTTATTGTTACATTTTCTTTTGATTTATTGTGATAGCGGTTTGTTGATCATGTGTAGTTATATTAGGATAGAGGTTTTTAAGATGGATGCGCATTCTGTGATTCGGAGAGTACATGAAAAAGCAGAAAGAGCAAGCAAAAAAAGAAAAAAACTTATACCGAAAGCCAGATATATAAACTCCAATAATTTACAACTATCCCCCCTTATCCATACTAATTTTTCGAATATATACGGGGCCAATCTTTGGTGTATACCCCTCGATCGTTCGAGCCCTGTCGCCGTTCTCATCTGTCAGGATTAACTCTGGAGGTTTAGCCATGCCTCCTTCATTCTTTCTCTCCTTGATATCGATGGATAAGGGATCGCTTTGCTTCAGCTCCGGGGTCTCTTTGTCAAGGATAATCCCAACCTCCATCAGCTCCTCCGCGAGCTTTTGAATATCTGCTTCCTTAGTGTTGTTCCATTTTGCCTGCCGTCTTTGCTCCTCGGCTTCCTCTAATAAGAGGATTGTAGCCCCAAGCCCGCCACGCCACTTCTCGCCCGTGAGATCCAGTCCCGAAACTGCGCCTTTACCATCGACTTGAACATCGTTAATTATTTCTGCTCTAGTCCAAGCAGGCTCAGTGTTCAGTTGAACCTTCAACCACAATCCCTGCCGAGCACAAATATCGCTGCAAAATCGCTCGAGTTTCTCTTTCTCCACAAACCGCATGGTTTTCTTCCCCTTGTCTACTAGGGCATAGGTAGACTTCCCCCCGCCAGCTAACCTCTTAGGAGGGTTAGGACATAGCGGGTATGAGCATTTATCACAAATCCCCCGTTCCTGCATCAAGGAATCGAAGTCGAAGGGCTGGAAGTAGCGAAGGTGGCATTTTAGATCGGCAGGAGTACTCCCCGGAAGCGGAAAGTCTACTAATTGCTCTAAGGAGGTTAAAATTGAGAGCTCGAGAACTTTACGGATTTGAATTGAGTGAGCGTGAGAGAGTGCAATTGCTCGAGCTTCCTCTGGGCTTGGGAGGGGTTTCAGTTGGGACGTCGGTGCACCCGCGCCAACAACTGTGCTGTTGACGATGGTTGTTGTGGTAGAGGAAGAAGGTGGTTGAGTTTTCTTGAGAATAGATTTTGGTTGTTGGGTGGCCATGATCCGAGCACGGTAACTCAGGGGTGATCGCAGCGGTTTGGATGAGAGGAGGGTGAAAGAACAGCCAGTGGTGAGTATGGAAGATGATGTGTTGGGGTTTTATTCGTTTCGCTCAAAGGATGACGAGGTTAGTTGACAAAGGAGATGATGATACGGTAACTTATGTAGGTTGTTTTGTCCCAAGAGCGCATCAAATTATGCGCTGGGCTGATAGCGGTAGAATCTGATAAAGGATATCGGATCAAGCGGACCCTTTCAGCTTTTACCCTGGTTGATGGTTGAAGGTGGTCAAGAATTGACCAATCAGGGTCCGTAGAGTAGAGCACTTTTGCCGCGGATTCTTGCCAAGACTCGCCACCAGATGCTGCCAGCGCCGCTTTAAGCCACTCTGCGAGATCTGATGTCGGTTTCCCCTCCATACAAACGGGTTCGGATTTCCCCTCGTTGCTCTACCACACAAGTCTTTCTGTCAGCAAAAACCACAATTATTGTTGGCAATTCCTTGGCCCATCTTCGGAAGCACATTCACCCCCTGTGGCCTTCCTTAACAACCATACATTTTCCATCATTGCTACTCTTCGGTCCTGTTTTGTTTCCTTCTTTTCAACTTCTGCTACAGGTGAGAGCTCCTTCATGTGGTTTTAGCGGGGTATCGGCAATGTGATTGCTTCCGTGGTGCGTTGACGTACGCTGACCGGGTCTCTTTCTCCAAGCAGAAAAGCCACTAAAAACACTATCAAACTTAAAATCTCTGCCCGCTTTTTCCTTCCTTTCCTTTTTTTTCCCATCTACAATCTTTCTCCACCACCTGGCGTCCATTTGGGCGGTGATTGACTCCTTGTCATGGCCAATACTTCCCCCCCCCCGTTCAAGGTCAAGGCCCTGTTCGACTACAACTCTCCGCACGACGATGACCTCAACTTTCCTGCCAATGAAGTTATCACTGTCACTGAGGAGGAAGATGCTGATTGGTATTATGGGGAGTATCATGATAAGGCTACAGGGGGTTTGAGGCAGGGGATTTTCCCAAGGAACTTCGTTGAGAGAATCACTGTTGAGCTTCCTCCTAGGCCAGCTCGAAGTGGCGGTGGTAGGAAAAAAACAGTGGAGGAACATCAACTGGAGCCTCCAGTCGAATATGAGGACGATACCCCACGTGTAAAGTCACCCCCTCTGCCAACTCCCGCCGCCGAGCCTCCGGCTCCCGCTGCACAGAGTCACGTAACGTCTCCAACCACAGCGCCAAAGGTTTCTGAAACTCAAACTGCTATCCGTCAGGAAAGGCCGGAGATACCTCAACCTGCCCCCCCACCACCTGTAGCAAAGACGGCCCCAGCATCCAAGCCTCCTCCTAAGCAAACACCAGTACCACCTGTTGAGAAATCAGCATCGTCATCGTCCAAGCCCCCACCTCTAGAGAAGCCATCTTCATTCAAGGATCGCCTCGCCTTGTTTAATAAGGGTTCTGCAGCTCCTATTGCACCCTTTAATCCTCACAAGCCACCCGTCAATTTTATCAAGAAACCTTTCGTTCCGCCTCCCCCGAGCAAACACGCATATGTCCCTCCACCAATTCAGAACATACCAAAACCCAGGAGAGATGAGGATTCTAATTACAACCGCCCGGATCCAGAGGAAGCACCTACGAGAGGCTCTATGGAGCAAGAGAGGGAGAAGGAAGACGAAGGGCCAAAAATGACGCTAAAAGATAGGATGGCATTATTACAAAATCAGCAGCTAGACCCTACCGGACTTGGATGGAAGAATAAGAGACCCCCGAAACCGAAAAGAAATGAGAGCGAGAGAACTTTGGAAGATGATCAGTCTTATGCTGGCCCCGAGGACAGTTCCCATGAACGCAAGTCTCATGATTCTGCCAGACCCCAGGTTACTGAGGAGGGAGAGCTGGAGGCGGCACCGAAGCCGAAGAAGAGTATTGATATTTCCCGTGAAGATGCAGCTATAGAGGAATCAAGCGCGGGCGATGCAGACATTTCTTCTGCTTCTGGGTATATTGGTGAAACTGTTGCTAGCAGAGGCCGTCCCCCAACCTCTTCTCATAGGGAAGATAAATCGGATGATGGAGACGATGAGGGTGCAAATGATGACACCCCAGATAACCCGGATTCGGACGACGAGGAGATCGATCCTGAGGTGGCAAGAAAGATGGCTATTAGGGAGAGAATAGCCAAGATGAGTGGTGGGATGGGTATGCATGGCATGTTTGGCGGCATGCCTATGGGAGGGCCTCCACCACCTCCGCCAAAGAAAAAGAAGAGTTCTTCGACTTCTATGCCTCCTAAAGAGGAGGATGAGAGTCTTAGGAGGTCTTCCAATGACGATGATGAGAATGGAAATAAGGGTTCGAGCGATTACACACAAGCGCAACCAGTTGCCTTGCCATTTACCTTGCCTAAAGTTCAATCTCCACCCGCCGTAGAGCAGCAAAGTTCTGATAGCGAAGCCGAAGAGCTCACTAGAGATGTAAGTGGGGCGAGCCAGAGGGTTTCCGAAGAGCATTCCCGAGATGAGGTTGTAGATGTGGAAGATATCAAGCTACAGCAGAGCCAGCAGGCAATTCCCCCACACCCTCAGGGACCAAGACCTATGCCCGGGTCACCAATTCTTGAGAAGAGGCATTCTCAAATCTCACCCCCTTCAATATCTCAGGGCAAGTACTTCGTTCCCTGTTAAAATGAATTGGCCTGCTGATCAAGTAACACCAGTCCGGCCTGCACCGCCCCCTGTTCCGAATGAGAGGCCTGCACCTCCTCCGCCTCCTAGCGATTGTGAGTTTGTCGTGATTACTCTCCTTTTGGTTTTTCCAAGCTAATCAGCCTTACTCAGCTCCTACCACACAAACGCCTCCCATAGCAGCCCGAACACCTTCCGATGGATCTGTTTCTGACGATGAGCTTTCCGTTCATACAGGCAAACTCAATATCTCTACTTCTGAGCTTGGTGAACCTCGGGGGGTCCCTCCCCCACCGCCCTCCGGACCCCCCGGCATTCCAAGCGGACGTCCAAGCTCTAGCTACGATACCTTATCACCCACGTCACCCACGAGCAAGCGTGTTTCTCAAGGCTACTTCAACGCTCAGTCTTCACCTGTCACCTCACCGGTCACATCCGGAGGCCAGAACAAGCGAGCTAGCTATCAGAGGGCAGCAGGTACAATGCCTCCAATTCCCATGAGCTCTCCACCTTCTGTGGGCCGCCCTCCCCCACCACCACCACCTCCTCCTCCTGCCGGGCCCCCTCCCAGAGCCAGTATGGATGAACCTCGGCCTGATGTTACAGGAAGCCAAAGGCAATCCGATACTGACGAAGAAGTGACTGAGTATGAGGCAGATTATGATACGGATATCGGAAATAAGGTAGCTCATAGAGATGCTTTGAAGGGCAAGGAGGTCGGAAGGCGAGATGGCTATGGCGATGATGACGAGGGAACACCTTTACCCTCACCTGCTACCAGCCCCCATGCCCCCCCTAGGAATGTAACACTGCCGCCACCTCCTGCCCCACCCTCCAAGAAAGGGCGACAGTCAATGGACATGCCACGGGCCGCACCACCCCCACCACCACCGGCCCCACCAGCCCAGGAACCAGAGAGGTATGAGACTCCTGGTGACTATGATCCTTACAATTATGAATCCCCCCGCCTTGCTTCTCCGCCTCCCCCACCTACATCTGGGCTTCCTCCGCCGCCGCCACACCAGGCACCTCCCCCCCAACGAGACCAATCCTGGAGCAGCACCGGTAGACAATCTGTGGATGCCTCTAGACCCGCAGCCGGCAGGCGCTCAATGGAGCAAAGCCGACCGGTTGTTGAACCCATCGCCCGAGATGTTGATCTAGGGGAACGGTCTCAGTGGTGGATGGCCCCCAACACCCCTCCTCCTATCTTTCAAAATCGCTCCAAGGAACTCTATTTTGAAGTTGAAGAATCCACCTCAACTAGGCGTGGCGGAAGAACAACAGTGACCAAGGATGTTTACGTTCTTTTCCATGATTATTCACAAACAGTTGTGACCGCCCGCTATGATCGCGATGACCCTATCAATGCGTCCCTTGAGCAGCGACATGAGCAGCCTCCGCCAAATCCTCGACAGGATCAGCTCGAAGAGTTCCAGACCAAATACGGTGCAAATATCTATAACAGGGCTAAATCCCGTGAGAATACTGTCGTGGGAGACGGAGAGCCTCATACATTGATTTACGAACTATTCAAACTTGTTCCTAACGCACTATGTCCGGCCGGTCACCGCTCATATGGCGCCCTTGTATATGCCAACCTTGCCAATGCCAATACTATACTGAATGACGAGATCAGAGCTGGAGATATCCTAACCTTTCGAAACGCCAAATTCCAAGGACACAAAGGAGGCCTACATCAAAAGTATTCTATGGAGGTTGGAAAGCCAGACCACGTCGCAATAGTGGTGGACTGGGATGGAACAAAAAAGAAGGTCAGAGCCTACGATCAAGGTAGAGAGAGTAGAAAAGTCAAAATCGACAGCTTCAAGATAGGTGACTTGCGCAGTGGGGAAGTCAAAGTTTGGAGGGTTGTTGGACGTGATTGGGTTGGATGGGGTCAAGGAGAGTAATGGTAATGTAGAATTAGCTAGACAATTGCAAACCGTCAAGTGTCTTTCGTTGAATGTGGTGGGTGAATTTTTGTTCTTTTCTTTCTTTTCTTGTCAGTTTCTCGGAATCGGACTTTCCGCCTGGGGGGGGGGTTTTTTTTTTTCTTTTGATGCTGATAATGAGGGTGGTGAGGTCGGTGCGCCGGAAGGGCTTGGCTGTGCTGAATTGAAATTCTCCTGATATCATTCGTTATATTGCATTGTTCTTTCCTTTGATTATTCAATGCTCTGGCTTTTCGTGCATAATTAAAGGATAGGGGATGGCGGTGCCGTTTGTGCTGAAAAACGATATCTTCTGCCCGTGATCTGAGAGGGGGTGGCACGAGATTCGACGTATTTTGTATGTGGGCAATAAATCTCCCTAAAGCCGGACGCAGTGAGTGAGTGCTGAGGGAGCAAAACTTCACCTGGCGAATATGTTGGACAGCTGACCAAGAGTCAGTCCGGTGCAGGATCTACTCGTGGGTGATATTATGTGACGTTTAGTGACACCCTAGGTGCAGTATCATATCGTACGTGAATATTGTAAACCCGTATTGCAAGGATCGAGAATGCCTGTATCGGTACCGTATTCTCTAAAAGAGAGCCCGGGACATATTCCTTTTTCACGCCCAACTTACAAGTAATTAGGGTCAAACAGCTCGCAGCTCCTAGGCAAGGCTTGATCTGGCTCAAACTTTCACGTGCCACATAATCACTCATTTCTCCATCATGTGGATCGCGATCATCTCCGTGTCATGTTTGGAGGGCGTTTGCTTGAGCTGGGGTGCCTTGGCATACACTTACCTGATGCCCGGGAGGCCTTTGCCTGGAGTTTGGTCTTTGGGTACTGTTGGTTTTGGTGTTGATCGTTCGATGCTTGGGCCCACCAATATATATATCAGAAATACAGAGTGGGATATCTTTTGTAAGAAATTCCCGGAATTCGCGCCTTTGACTAATTCGCTACTTCTCGCAAACAATTCACCCTTTACAACTCCTTTGACACCTGACCCTGCTCATCCCACTCTCCGTTCCGTATGATCCTCCTTTCTACAAGGAAATAAAGCCCACCTCCTAGATCCATCGTTAGCTGCCACCCGTGAAAGACGGTATCATAGATGATGGGAGCTTGCAATTTCTCAAAGGTTTCGCCCTTCCTCAAGGATGTCCACAACCTTCTCTTTAAAGGCGGTGATCAACCCTAAATCCTTCTTATTGTCGAAATCGACAGCTATGGAACTCTCTAAACAGAGCAGGACCGCATCTCGGTACTTCTGCCCCATATAGTGCCCCAACCTCTCTCGCGCGTTTTTCACCAATGTCTTTTGAATGACGCTTGGGGTAGCCTTCGCCTCCGAATCGAAAAGCGCAGGTGCAAGTTGCCAAAGACCAAGCTCCAGGAGCAAGACCCCGAAGGCATATATGTCGTGGATCTTCCCGAACGTCTCTGAGGGCAAACCTTGACGGGCGGGATGGCGGTATAAATCCCAATGGAGACCCTGCCCCCCCCGCTCCACAACCGAAAATTGGTTAGAAGGACGCGCATATTCAAAGCCGCAGAGGTAAGGTGAATGAAAGTCTAATTTGTGGTGCCTCCGGCGGAAAAACAATACATTCTTGGAGTTGATACCTTTGTGAACCCAGTCCACGAGGAGCCATTCTATCAATGTGTAGCCGATGCTGTATGCTATAGTGAAACGCTGACCCAAGGTCGGCCGAGACCGCTTCGTCAAAGTGCCGATGGCTGTATGAAGGCTCATTGGCTCTGGCTCACAGCCCTGAGGAATTGCAAATGCTAGACCATGTCGATCCTTTCTGGGCTCATCAAAAAAGCCCAAACAATGGAGTGTAAAGTTGTTTGATCTGGTCGACTCACCGTCACGGGGCGCGACACTGAGGATGTTGGATAAGAGCTTGATACTTCCCCTTGCTATCCTTAAGATGCCAGGGTTGTGGGATTCTGGATAGCGTTTGTACTCGATCAAGACTTTCTGATTGTTGTATATACCGTTCCTCAAGTCGCCTTCCCCGGCGAGAGGGGCAGCGCCTGTCGGGGACCTGTGGTGTCCCCGCGGCGCAGGGACGGTAGTGATTCGCTTCGGGTCGAGTTGCACCGCCTCGGCTTGCGAGGGATCGAGGATGAACATGCGAGCCGTGGTGATCTTAAACATCCCAACGACCTCAGCATCCCTTCGTCGGAAATCCTGGAGCTGACCCAAATTCGACGAGAAGGCATCCCGAGTGAAAAGTGATAGTTTCATAACCTCCATCAACCTTTTTACCCAAACCTTGTGGCCCTGCACCAAGGATTCAAGTTTCGCTTTATTAGACAGCGCCCACTCCAGGCTCGCAAACCCCCAGGAAAGCTGGGCACGGAAGCCACCCCGGGTGCTTCCGCCCAGGGCTCCGATCGGCTCTAGGTCGACTACCTTCGGCTCTCCCGTTCCCTTTCGTTTCCCAAAATTCGCATTGCCAATCTTCCACCCTTCGTCGTCCCCCTCGAGCATCTTGGCGTATGTCTTATCGTAGCGCGCTGCTAGGGAACTAAATTCTCCAACCAGGCGTTTGAGCTCGCCCAAGATCTTGTTGATTTGGTCCCTCAAACCACCCTCGATCCCATATATAAATCTACTCTGAAGGAATAGTTTACCGAAGGTCGATAGAAGGGTCTGCTGGTACTCGAAGTCTGACTCCAGGCTCCGGAAGCAACTATTCCGGTCTCGGGCGTCTATCAGGACTTGCCTGATAAATTTTCCGATAATGAACACCTCGTTGAAAACCGCGATACCAAGTCCGGCCGCCTCCATTCCCGCCACAGTTGATTCAGAATCTAGATATTCGGAAGTCAGCCCGAACGGATGGTTAAACAACCGAGGAGGTTAGAGGGTGAGGATGGATTCAATACATACAGTACTCCTACCGGCGGTATATGATACGATAGTTGCGCGCCAACTATCCTTTACTCTACCCCACTGTGAGGGTGTTTTGAGAGAAAACGGGAGCTACTCGTGCCATCACTTTCAAAGAAACTTCTAGCACACCACCATATTTTAATTCAAGAGAACCAAAAGCGTGCGCAGGGTGGGCTGTCTGCTCGAGCACTTGGTAAACTCGCCCAGGCAAGAAGCACAGTACAGTACGAGTACCGTGTCATAAACTCGTTAAATCGACCATCGGGGATCGGGAGCTTGGCACGCTTGTGCGGGTACGGTACGGTACTCGTACAAGCACACGCAACAGGAATTGTCAACCTACGGTAAGCCACAACAGACATAGCCGAGTAGGTTAATAGGATTGCGAATACCGGTTAAAGAGATCTGGCAAGGTCAGCTCGCTCAAGCTATACCGCGTCTGGAAAGGGCCATGGCGTGTTTTGTCTCAGGTTGCTGAGATTGACGATGGAGTTTACGGTACCGGGATCTACCGTACTGTACTCTACAAGTACCGTACCGTACTCTTGAGATTGGCCATCTCCGTCAGCCCACGATAGGTTTACGGTAGGTTTACAACTTGGCAATAATCCAGTGTATTAATACCGGTACAAGTGCCAGGGATAAGGTTTTCCCACAGTTAATTTAGGTAAACCCGCAAAAGTAAACCCCGTCTGGTATGAAAACATCTCCCTTGGCACTTGAGCCCCTCAAGGAGTACCGGCACTCGAGTATGATACTGTAAATTCTGACTCAAATGTTCAGGTATTACATGAGGGGTATGCAGTGCCCGTAGCCATAAGTCGGGCACACTTCCGAAACGGGTAGGGCACCCGTGTGGAAACCACCACAAATTACGACAGGAAACCTGGGTGGTGCCTCATAATTGCAATCGTGAAGGACGGAATGCCCTCCTACCAGCAGTGCAACCCCCCCTCCCCTACAAGCACACCCATAGCCCACAGTATTTCCAGTTAACTTTTACCACTATCGTATAGTGCGCGCGCTCCAAAACGTGCACCAGGCTGCAACTTTTCAATCAATTATAACTTACTATTGAGACCTTAATCACTTCAAAAAAAACCTCTACATTATTATCCTTACCATTCCCAATAATCTAGAGGTTTTTTTGAGTCAATATTTTACCTTGGCAAATGGGTATAATCATTTAAAAATGCTTATTCCTGGTGCACATTTTGGAGTGCACGAACCATACTCGATTCCAAAATTTATGCCCCATCCGAACCATAGCAAGCACTGTGTCTCCACGGGGCCACCAGGGAGTAGGAATGACAGCATCTGCGGTGATAGATATCTTGCGATCAACATAGGAGCACCATTATTACCCAGAGCAAAAAAAACAAAAACAGGGCGAAGGCTGTGCAAAGTCCAAAGATAGCGGTGCGCCTAACTTACCCTTGTACCCGAGTACAAAGCTCTTTGTCCGACAGTTGGTCTTTGCTACGAATATGATAGATCGATACCCCAGATTTAGTAAAAGACAGACATTTCCAAACAGAACACTATATACCTTCTCGGAAGCACTTTCAACCTTTCTATAAGGTAGATAGATGACTACAATGCACTTAAAAAAAGAAACTCCAGAGGAAGAAGAAGTATCATTCAAGGGATCAAAAGCGATCTTCATCGTTCATGGCTATACCTGCAGGTGTGAAAGTGACTTTTAAATTTTGTTTGATATGTATTCAGAGGCTCCATACAAAATAGTACTGCATGATACATGGAAACCGACACCTCGTGTCTGGACAGCATTCCTTCCATTTCCCATAATATCATTTAAAAATTATGCCAAGTTCCTCATATCACACATGGTATCATACCATGTACATAGAGTTACCAATGCACAGCCAAATTTCGTCAGATTCCAACGAGTATTATACTGAGAGGGTGTGAGAGTGGATAAATTGTGTGTGAAAAGGGCATCGGGCGGAAAAAGGAGCTATCATATCAATGTACTGTAATAATACTACCACACTTTAATTCTTCGCCAATCTAGGAATTACCGATCGAGTGGTGTGCACGATGCCGACTACAGTACCACATGTGCGAAGGGTTGGAAATAGGTTACCCTATGTAGATGATTCGACAAGGCCGGAAAGGTCCGGGAAATGCGGGTCTCACTTCGCTCATTGTCTGAGCTGTTCGCTATCTTCTATTCAGGCTTATATCACGATTTGCAGTGTTTATGGCGATCGGTTTGGTATCCTTTTCGAAATGCGGTTTCAAAGAGCGTGATTTGAAAGATCTCTTGCGGTTGTGGGGTAGAGGTGGTGGGGAGGGGAGAGAGAGTTTTCCTTTTCTTTTCTTTTCTTTTCAGGCGGACTCGACTTTAACTATCGTAGCCGAAAATTGGTGAGTCTAACTAACTTAGAGGGAGGGAGGGAGGTCTATATTGAATATTATAATAGGTTAGAACACCCTTGACTTAGGTGTCATATTCTTCTATGATAATATGATACGATATGATATCGTACAGCCGCATCCGTAATATCCCAAACCCCATCCGATTTACTTTTCGCTTCTAGTAACTCTTTGCCGACTCTCTACTTCTCATTATTCAATGAGACAGATTTGCGGTAGGGGTTTACATTTTCCCTAGGGGTATACCCGAAAAACGGTTGTCTGAGAGGCTCTTGCTGTTTTGCTGTTTCTGATATTATAGGTGTTGCTCTTGCACTCGCTATTATACAAGAGAGGGTGTGAGAAGCTTGCTGGCGTGGGCATGGCTCGAAAAAAACTCTTCACCGGACAATTTTTCTTAGAATACTCGTAGTCAGAATCCTGGCAAGACTGCTGTGCAGTTTAATACTTACCGTGATAAAGCGCGATGCAAGTCCCAACTGACAATTCCACACTTAAACCATCACTTGTCTCTTCTATAACTAAACGATCACAGGATATAACCCCTCCCTCCCTCGCCCTCAACCATCTAGTCCCTCCCACC
>QFET01009373.1:0-43778 GCA_003316355.1 Tuber calosporum | reverse complement strand
CCCTCTAGGATTCTCGGGATACTTGGGAGTAGGTTACAGACCTCCTTATCTGGGACAAAGCATTCAAGTTGGGACTGTGCTTCAAAGAATCTTGGGCCGACTTCATGCAAAATATATTGCTGGAAGACTTCGTGGGTAAAACGTTCTAAGGTTACACCTTCACTGACTAACTCAGCTACCAGCCCCACGGGGTTATGGGTAATGTATATTATAAGTGCCCTAGGATTGGGGATCATCATCATGTCATATTCCTCTGTTACCACTATAGGTGCCATTGCTATCATCCTAGGAACCTTTTGCCACCCGGAGCCTTGCTGGTCTGCGATAACATCATAGTCCACAAGAGGCCCTGATGAGATTACGGCACTTCGTTGTAAGTGTGTAAGGTATATTTCGGATATAAGACTTTCCACCCTATGCTACTTGTACCAGAAAACATTCCGTAGTACTCCTAAATAGTCATGAAAGGAGTCTCGAGGAGCAACAATTCTCGGAAGTGAGTTAAGCAAAGTGCTTGACAATATACGTTGAGGTGGGAACCGTGCAGAAGATGGATCCTAAGGTTGCGACCGCAATAGAGTATCAAAGTAAAGTTCATGAAGGTAAAGGTTTACATAATTGAATCAAAATGATAAAACTCTTCATCGTTAAGTCACAGCTTTACCGAATTCAAGTGCTTCTCTAGGGATTTTTGTTTCTCAGAGTAGAGTGCCAATTGGGTTTATTTAAGTATAATTATATAGGCCATGGACACCCATCCTGATTCTAACCAGAAATGAACCCCCTTCTCCACTCAGGGTTTATCAACGCCTGACTTCCTCAGGATCAGCTTCGGAAGTCTGCAGATCGCACGGATCAACCGAGTCCACAAATCCTGTTAGTTTTCTGCAATGCATCTCAATTATACCTGCAGGAGACACAAACCTTTCTGTTCAAGGTCTTGTTAGTTGCCTACTATCAAAATGACATGGGACCCATTATCTGAGGTAAGACTCAGTAGTGTAATTATATTACCGTCTATGCAAGCGATATAGTAGATATTTCTACTTGGCCTATCAGAAGCTTCCTAAATGACTGCATACCTCCTGTGATGAGTGGCACTACTGTGTTGGCTAGAATGGGCACTACGTATAGCCAATAGTTCGTTAACCACCTCAGCCATAACCAGACAATTAAAATTCTCAGATTCCTGTTGTAACGTCTCTCAGTATTGGTATGGTTCGGGGGCTATTAGTTGCCTTCAGGCAGACGAGTTTATGTGGATAAATTTCTGTTGATCCCTGACACTCAGGCAGCCATTCTGAGGGACTCCCACATCTGTCACAAGTTGTGCCTTAGCAAAATGGAATGTTTCACATGACTCATGATTAGTAAGATCATTTATGATTATTATATTTGATTTGATTTATGTTTATGGTTTATGACTCACGATTGTGAGGCCATATGATGTTATGACTTTCGCACCTGACTACCAGTATGAGTAAGGGGTTTCAAGCATGTCACGCTATTAGTGAACATGACTTATTATGGAGATTGGAGAGTACAGGGAATGTATACTATAACTCACGAAATGAGTCATAGGATGTTGGTATACTATGACTCACACAGAAGTCATAGTAAGGAGGAAACTCATAGTAAAGTCACCCGGGTTAGGGTTGTGGGAAGAGCGCCTATACAAGGAGTGTCACGGACAGAGGTAGATATCCACACTTCGCTTGCCCTATATTCCTGCCCCTACATTTTGCACCACTACGTCAAAAGTGTACTTGGTTCCCACGATCCCACCCACACCCCCTTCTCTTAGGTCCTTGCGTACCCTAAGCCTGGTCATGGCGCAAGCTGGTCCCCCTCCTCCCCCTCTCTTTGCCTCCCCCCTTGCACCACCCTCAGCTACTGCTGCCAAAGTAGACATCCCTCCCCCCATAGGTTCCTCTCCTCCTTCCTTGACGAGACTATGGAAGTCATCAACATTTCTACTGCTCAGGTCCCCACCATCTCTCCCTCAAGCCTCGATGACCTCTCCACTGTAGAGATCACCAAGATCCCTCTCCTGTGTGGCGGCCGTCGTGCAATTTCGGCACTTGGCGCCTAGCTCGACTCCCTCTCCCCAGCAGTTGCACTCCGAAGTTCTTGCTTACCCATCTTCACCTCAACATCTGACCCTGCAGTCCCCAGCATGGCCTCAATCCGTGCTGACCTTGGTCACCTGGCTCACAGTATTACTCTCGCTCCTCCTTCCCCCACCACGGCTGCTCTGGCCATTCCTCCTCTATCTGGCATGACCATGAGGTATCCAGTGCTCCCATCAGCCCTTCCTCCCCCACCTTCTGCCCCTGCCACTGAAGGCACCCCCCTGGTGATCCATGGTTTCTCGGGCGATCAGTTCTGTGACCGTGATACTTCCGCCCCCTCTTATGCCAAATAGTGGAAGGTAGAAGGAATAGGATAAAGTCTCCAACTAGCCCTCCCTCAGCGGCCAAGGTTGCAGCAGCAGCTACCCACCAAGCCACCTCTGCCTCCCCAGTCCTGGCTCGTCCTCCTCCCCTCAGTCACAGACACCACCGTCTCCACCCTCTCTCACCACTGCACCTAGCAGATCTTTTACCCCCCTTTCCTTGTCAGCTCCCCACCATGATGTAGCTCTCATTTCCGGCCTTCTTCCAGACCTTACAGCCTCGGTACTGGTCGATGCTAACTCAGCCCTTCTACGTGGCTTCAAGGTCTCTGTCAATGACTGAGACTCCGTCTCCCTCCTGTCCTTAATGGCCAAGTCCCTGCCCTCTCTTACGCCCCATACTTTGAGGCCCTGACCAGGCGCCTCAACCAATCAATTCCAGTCGGCGACAACCTCAGGCTCCTCTTCTGCCTGGCTCCTACAGCCGGTCAGATTGCGATCCACTCTGTTTCCTCCTCCTGCTTCCCCGAGAATGTAGATGACCTCTTCTCCTGCCTCTCAACATCAATCCTTAACTCCACTCATGTCCCCATCCTCTCCGCGAGGTTCCTCAATATGGACCTGGCCACACGCCTCAAGTACTCTTGCTTACTAGTCATAACCAGCGCCACTGAGCACGCCTCCTCCCTCCTACGTGATGATCCTCTTTTCTCAGGTAATAGGGAGTCTGAAAGGGCCATCTCCTCCTCTCCCTACATACAATGCCACAACTGCTGGGCCTTTAGACATATGGCCCCTCGATGCAAAACACCTCACTCAGTCTGCTCCTCCTGCTCCCTCCACCACACTAGGGCCGACCATAGATGCTTCAATCCCTCCTGCCCCAAGCAGGGAAACATCAAAGCTGTACTCATCTGTTGCCTGACCTCTGTTCCATGCTGCCCGAACTGCAATGGGGATCACTCAGCCCGCGACCGAGACTGCCCCTGCAGGCCTCCCCCTACCCCCCTTGCTCTAGCTCCTGCCTAGCTCCCCACAGATGATGATGAAAATAATGTCTTGCCAGATCTCCGCCCTTGCTCTACCATAGTCTCCTGCCCCTCCACACCCCCTCTGGGTCCCATGGGTCCTGCTGTTGACCAAACCACTTGTTAAGGGTAGCCGATTCTAAGGGCAAGCGAATCGAACTCGGCTTGAATCTTTCTTCGTAAACAGAGATTGTCTAGGAAGGCTCATAGGTAAAGATTTTGAGTAAAACCTATTATATTGATAATATCTCTTCTACGTTGCTTGATGCTCTATCTAAGACCTGGGACTGCCCAGGTATTTATACCCTGCGATCTGGTTCCCACGGCTTTACAACTATGAAGATATCTTCTCTATGATTTAGAAGTTGCAAGCTCTCTTGACCCTGAGAACACCTTCCCACAGCTCTACAGTCTTCAGTCCCCTCATCCATTCTTTGGAATGATAGCGTCCTATCCTCCAATGGAAGTCCTCCGATTTACAGGCCATATGCACTTGTGCTTTATCTGTAAGTGAGGTGATCAACTCACATGTCGCCGTGCATGGCGACCTCAATCACCCGACAGGCTAAGAGGATATTTTCGCTTATAGCTTTCTAAGTGATCTACCGATTTATTACGTTCGACTTGCCTTTACAAGCTGGAAGGCCCTTCTGGAGGGTCAGGCAAAAATCCCTCTGTCGGGTCATCATTATCGTCTTGCAGTAAGCTTTGCATAGGCAAACCCGATTGGTAGAAAATATCTCATTCGACCAGTAACCCTGCTGGACCAGGGAGTTGAACACGTGACCTCAAGATAGACCACGTGACATTATACCCTTATACTGTCACGGCGACGACGTATACCGGGTTACAAGATGTATTCTAATTTCTCGTTTTTCTTGGTAAACGATCACGTGCACAAGGTGCCAGTGTCGACTTCCAGGGCCAACGCCATGGCCGCAGGGGAGTAATTGCCTGTGGAGGTTCAGATTCATGCAGTCCCTTCTGAAAAGTCATATAATGCTCTTGGGAGTCGTTTGTGCCTCACACGAGCTCCCTCCAGTTGTGCGATTTCTCCCGAATTGCTTTTCAAAGGTTACCCTCTCTTTCGGTACCCTATCAAAAAACAAAATACAAATTTAACAATAAAACTTAAACTTAAACCATTCTGAAATTTATCAGTCCTTCTTGAACCCGACTTGGTAGGGTGAAAAACCTAACGCATTTGCTTGGCCACCCTAGGAAAACCTTTTCTTTGTTATTCAACATCGGCCCGATTTGGCATATCCGGATTCTCCCTATGAAACGCCTCCACCAATTCCTGTGCATGCTCTAAGTGGTCTGGTGGTTCCCAAGTATTTTCATCTTCGGAACAGCCAGTCCACTTCACAAAGTACGGTAACTCGCACATTGTTCGGTTCCGACCTCCCACACGGCGGGTATAAGTGTTTATTTCACTCTTCAAGATTCTTTTGATTTCCAATTCAAAATCTGAAGAGATTTCTTCTGGCTCACGGGGAGGTTATTCCCTTGCTGGTCGCTTGGATGTTTGATAGGGTTCTAACAATAATACATGAAATATCGGATGGATCTTCCATCTTGGTGATATTTCTAGTTTGTAGGCACGTTCGCCTCTTTTTTCTAATACCTTAAACGGGCCATACAGCTTTGGGGTAAGCTTCTTTGAGGGTCGTTTGGTGCGTATGTTTTTTGCATTTAACATGACCAGGTCCTGGACCTTGATGTCTGGTTGTTGCTTAGCCGTGCGGTTGTAATATTTGCTCATATTTTCTTGCGTTTGTTCCAATGCTTCTCTGGCCTGTTGGTGTATTGTTTGCATCCAGTATGCCTATAGCTGGGCACCTGGGTTTTGGGCTTCACGTTCCTTCATCCATTCCGTTTGTGGGTGGAATCCATAGTTTGCGTAGAAGGGTGACATGCTATGTGTGTTCGTTACCGAATTGTTATAGACATGCTCGGCTAGTGGTAATAGCTAGTACCAGTCTGTTTAATCATAATTGACAAAGTTTCTGAGGTAACCTTCCAGCACTTAGTTAGTCCTCGCTATTTATCCATCAGTTTGCGGGTGGTACGCAGTTGACATCTTTCATTTTATCTACAGACTTTTGCATAGGGATTCCCAGAATTCTCCCGAAAACCTATCATCCATGTCGGATATAATTTCCGCTGGGAGTTCATGTAGCTTCCAGACTTCCCTCAAGAATACGTTTGCAACCTCCTTCGCAGTTGCATTACTTTCCAGACCTATGAAGTGAGCCATCTTTGCAAACCGATCCACGACTACTATAATTTGTGTTCTTCCTTGTGATTCTGGTGGTTGTGTGATGAAGTCAGTCGATATGGATGACCATTCTGCGTACGGGACTCCTAGAGGCTGCAGCAAACTGAACCACGCATGTTGTGGGGATTTATTATGTTGACATTCATCACATAACCGTACGTAGTCATTTATCCACGCTGTCAGCCCTCTCCAATAAAAGTCTATGGTGACAATTTCCAGAGTCTTCTCCTGTACAAAGTGTCCAGCTACCTTAGAGTCGTGGCAGCCTTTGGCTATGGTTGTCTGCAGCTATTCGTTGTCTGGAATGTATAAGTGATTCTTATAGTATATCAGTCCTTCTGTTACTGGCCAGTGACTTGGTAATGGTTTGCCCTCATTTGTTAACGTTTCCAGTTCTTGCTTGCATTCCTGCCAGTCTTGATCGTCCTGGCCTGCCTCTTGGATGGTTTTTAATAATGTTTGGTCATATTTCCTAATATCGACCTTGGACATTATACCATTAGACATGCAGAGTATCCCTTTGTATTGTCTTGCTTGAAGGTCCGTTTCATCAAGAAACTCATTTTCGGCCTGTTCCGCTTGCAAGTATGCAACCACTACCTGGGTCTTTGTTGCAGCCGATCGTCTGGGTGATACATCCGTGCTTCCAAGTCTGCTCTTGCACCTTGCAGTTTATGCTAGTCTGACAACCTCTATCACTTCGAACATTTGTATGTTCTCAATGATCATTTGTGCCATTCGGTCCCCTTTGCAAACCTGGCAATCTTGGTTTCCATGATTCATTATGATAACCTTGACTTCTCCAGTGTAATCAGCGTTGATTACTCCTCCGCTAATGCGGATCCTAAATTTGGCGGCCATTCCACTGCAAGGTGCCAAAGGTGCGTATGTTCCTTTTGGTAATCAGACGGAAATTCCCGTTTCCACCAACCTTTATCCTTTGGCCGGAATGATAAAGTCCTCTAGTGCGTAAAGGTCATGTCTGGCTGCCAGTCGGGACCATTTTGTAGGCATTCGTGCTTTTGGAGAGAGCAATTTTATTCGTAAGAAAACAGTAGACTCTGTGCCAATTATTCTTTCCTCCCTTTCTGGCTGATTTAAGTGCACCAGTGTGATTTGGAAGTAAGAAGGCTTGAGTATTGACTGTTCGCTATACACAGCTCCCTCCTCCGGACGGTACTCCGGCCGTCGGATTAGTGCATCTGGCTTTCCGCCTCGTTTTCCTGGTCGTTAGCCAATCTTGAAATTGTAGTTCGCTAGTTGCTGAGCCCATCGTATTTGCCATGGATTCCATACCTTAGTTGTAAGGATATTCTGTAGATCCTGGTGATCAGTGTACAGAGTCACTGGTTTTTCAGTTCCGACCAGGTACTGTTTCCACTTTTCAAATGCCTCCAGAATTGCCAATAGTTCCTTATGATGGATCTCATAATTTCGCTCTACACGGCTTAGCTTCCGTAAGTGGAAAGCCACCGGATGTAGCTTTTTGTCTTTAAACTAGGAGAGTACACACCCTAGCGCAAAATCGCTAGCATCTATTTCCACAATTGTTTCTCTGTAAGGGTAGAAATAACAGAGTATAGGGGCGGAGATGAATCTTTTCTTAAGTTCTTCAAACGCCCCGTCTTGTTCTGGCCCCCTGCTGAATTTTCTGGGGTCGCCCTTCAACGTTTCAGTTATTGGTTTGCAGATTTTGGAGAAATCCTTAATGAAACATCGGTAAAAATTGGCAAAGCCATAGAACATTTGTACCTCCTTGATAGACCTTGGTGCCTTCCAATTTTTTATGCTTTCGACCTTTCTTTCACTCATGGTGACTCCATCAATTGCCACAATATATCCTAAAAATTCCCCTGTATCAACGTGAATAACCGACTTGCTGGTTGATACCGCTAGATCATATTCTTCCAAGCGAGAGAGTACCTTCTTGACCAAGTCAACCTGTTCTTTCTCTGTCTTGGAGCATATTAGGATGTCGTCTAGGTAGACCACCCCTCCATGATCCAAAAATTCGCGAAGAATTTTGTTCATCATGGCCTGGAATGTGCCTGGCGCATTTACCAGTCCGAATGGCATTACTTTGTATTCAAAGTGGCCATATCGGGTCCGGAAAGCTGTTTTCCACTCATCTCCTTCCTTTATTCTTAGGTGGTGATAGCTATCTTTTAAGTCGAACTTAGTGCATATTTAGGCCCCTGCCACGCGGTCGCGACACTCGCTTATTAGGGGTAGCGGATATTTGTTGGCTACCGTTAGCTTATTCAACTGTCAGTAGTCCACACATAGCCTCATTAAACCATCAGGTTTAGGGACAAATATGATTGGAGCCCCAGCAGGATATTTGCATTCCATGATTTTCCTTTGATCCTGCATTTTCTGCAGGTATTTGCTAAGCAAATCCAGCTGGTAGGCTGACATAGGATATATCAGGCCCCATGGCGGTACTGCTCCGGGTATCAAGTCAATGGCGTGGTCAAACGTTCTTCTTCCATCTAGTTTTTCTGCCATTTCTGGTGCAAAAACCCTCGTGAATTCATGGTATTCCTGCGGTATTTGCAGGATATCTTTTGACTCTGGAGTGGGTGCTATTTCGTCTCTTTCAATATATCGTGCTTCAGAGTCGTATGCCACTGTCTCGTCCCATTCAAATGTCAAGTCTATACCTTTATCATTAACATGACTTTGGCATTTCTTGTCTTTAAATGTCCATTTTTGCGCATCCTCAATGTGCCTTATGGGATGTTCTGTATGCCACCGTCCAAATGGGATGATTAGGTCATATTTGCCACCATTGGCAATTTCGCAAGAAATGTGAGATCGGTGTGCATTGCTTCCGATTTCTAAGAGAATAGGATGTGTGTAGTGTTTTCCCCCATTTGCTGCTGTGGTTCCTTCAAATGTGTAAATATCCAAGCTATTTGTGCTGGTTTTGTATGGTAAGCGATGTTTATTAACCACTTCTTGGTTAATTAGGAATATGTTAGACCCTGAGTCTAATAAAACATGGATCGAGATCCGTTCTCCATTTGCTTCGATGGTTGCCCTGTCTTCAGGGCATGAATAATAAGGCGGAGCAGGTGCTTCGGTTTAATTTCTTTTATTAGGGCCGCTAAGGGCCTGTGCAGGTCTTTTGTATGACATTTTCGTTGTTGTGGTAACTAAGGGTATTTGTTACCATGCCCGCACGGTTTCCGCTATTTAAGCCACCTCAGACAAACTAAAATCCTTGTCTTTGGTGTACTGGGCTGTCCACTACTAGCAGTCTTTACCACTTGCCGTAGGGTTCCCATACACTTGATATTTGCCCTTCTCAGCCCACGCTTTTGTCCTCACTGGAGCCGCACTAGTATCGTTTCGGCTATATCAGCCTATTTGGGCTCCGAGGATTCTTCACGCATCGCCTCGTTTACTCCATGAGTATATCATGCCTCTCCAGTCCACAAAGCCGCAGTCCAGGTTCGGGACGGATTTACCCCATTCCATTTAGTGTCTGGACTGGGTAGCTGTAGTTACTCATTCTCTTACACTTCATTTTTCTTGATGTCTGGAATCCGGTTCCGTTTCTGCAACTATTCCGTTGTCCAGCTGACCTGTAATATATTTCGTTCCTGAAAGGCTTCTCACGATCCAGGCTAGACTCATTTCCCCTTGTCATTCTTAAGAAGTCCCTAGTCAGCGCTGGTCTGTCCACTCTTCCTTGGATCTCTTGTAAGGATTTAGAGCTTTATAAGGATGCAGGTTTAGTTGACTGTCTTCCATACTGAGATCCGATCATACATCAAATATGGTGCTCCGCTTTCTTCTTTTTGAGTTTCAGGTTCCCAAGGTTAGTTCCGGACTACCACGTGCCGCCGTCCAAGTTAATTACTTCTTACTCGCCTGTCATTCTTAGGTCTGCGATACTCTCGTAGGTCTGGATTGCTTTTCCTAACTCTCGCTTTGGTTTTGAGTTTCCCACGGAGAAGCGCGGAATACCTGCTAGTAGGACCTTTCAGAGGTTGTGCACCCTTGTTGATTTCGGTTTCAGTAATGGGTCCATAACCAAGTACCTGGTCGCTGTCGCTGCCGGTTGTTGAAATTTCTTATTCGTTTTCATATGAATATTTCCTTGAATATATCGTATATTTTCTTACTTGGTTAGTGTTTCGGCAATACCTATTACACCGCATATATTACTACAGCTAGGACATACTGTGCGTTTATTTCTGTTATATTTCATTATTATGATTAGGATTCCAATGTATATTTCTTTGTCTGGTATTCGGGTTATTTCACTTACTTATCACATGTTATAACAGTTATTGTTCCGTCCTTTATGTCTTATGATCCACAACGAAACCCCTCATACCACTTTAGATTTATATAAACTTTTGGGATTTTCTTGGCAGATTTTCAGGGTAAAAGACGTTCGCACTTATGTTTTTCCTACTGAGGTTACGGTAAAACACGTTCATACTTATATTTTTCCCATTTATATTCTTTTAGATAACGGGAGGGCGCACTCTTGTATATATATGGGCTACCGCCCACTTTTCTCACTTAGAAGAATAAGGAACAGACTACCTACCAATCTACCTTCATAAATCTACCTCTCCTCATCAAGGCGTGCCCGCAATACTCACCTAGTATTGCGTTAGTATATTCCGATAGATATAAGATCGTGCCCATACACATTTGAACACCAGTGCCTGAAAACCATTTTTAGGTTTCATCCATGTCATCTAGTTCCCAAATCCTGGGCTGGGTGACTTGGTTCACCCAGGTCGTAGGTTCTGGTTGCCCCTTTGTTATCTGGGGTCGTCGATATTGGGGTTTGAATTTCTCCTTTTCTGCCCTATAACCGATACTTGGGCCTGTTTCCTCCAGAACTTCCAAGTATGGTTGGCCAACGTGCAAAGGGTGTATTGGTTGGCTTTCTTTCGTTCTTCAATTTTGTCCTCAGGGATTCCTTTATGAGCTTCAATCCAATTTGTGTGCCCAACCTTTCCGTCAGCGGGGGCTTTGTTCCCTTTTTTCGCTTCATTTTTCAATGTGTAGGCAGCCTTTTCTGCTCCTGAACAAGTTTTTCGTTTTTTATTCCCCGCAGTAGTCTTGCTAGGTTTGGATTCCTCCTCCCGCTCTCTTTTCTGAGAGTCACTTTTTCCCAGGTCGTTTTTCCGGAAAAGCCCTTGTTGTTCCTTGAACGATTCTTCCGCTTTGGTGACCCTGCGGACTGCCTTGATCCATTCGCTATCCAAGTCATGATTTTCATGTGATAGCGTAGGTATGGCCTCGATAGGAAGTTGCCACTGAATTATGGGTCTCCAAGCGATGCCGGATACTTCTGTCTCGATGTTGTGGTTTTCCATGTTAAGGAGATACTTCTCTATATCCACCCTATACCTAACCTTCTCCATCTCGGCTAAAGCTTTTTGTGCCTTGAGCATTACTGAGAATCGTTCGGTAACTTCGGCTCAAAACGTGATCCAGATGTCGTAACCCTCATGTTTTGGGAATCCGTGGTCCCAGGTAATTTTCTTCGGATAGGTTATCGAGAAAGGGGCTACCTCTGTTCCTTCCATTCTTCCTAATGCATACTTGATGCCTTTTTCATTGTTTTCCCATTGCCAGGTGTTTCTCCCAAAGTAGTCCTCGCAATTTAATAGCCATACTCGCACATCCTGAGTAGGCTTATTCTCAAACTTGAATGGTGGATCCGCTTGTCGGCGGTTAGTCCTGGATAATGCTTGCCCCAGTCGGTCCACTGATGCATCTGCTTCAGATTCAAAGTTTCGGCCAGGTAAGGGTCTTCGTGATGGCTCACCCCCTCGTCGTGAGTGGCTACCTCGGTCCTCAGACCCCAGGTCATCGCCTCCCGGGTTGGTTGCGTTTGCTGCAGGAGGCAGGGGTGGTCCCTTTCCGCCATTTCCGTTTCCGTCACCTCGATCCACGGCTTTTCCCTTATTTCTACTGGGAATGAACCAGAACTCTTCTCCGCCAACCGCTGTAGTTTGTCTTTCCAAGCCCGGATTTTCCACTGGCTGTGGTACCACTTTTTCCCACACACTTGGTGGGTTCCTCGCAACTTGTATTGAACCAAAGTTTCCTTCATCCGTGTCAACATTCGATTTAGTTGCTCGGATGCGGCATTCTGCCTGACCACATAGGCTTCCCTTTCCACCCACTCCTGTTCAAGGGGCTGGTGAAGTCCTCGTAACTCCTCTCTGGTCCTTTCATGTTCCTTTTGTGCAGCTACTTGTCTTTGAAGGAGTTCTGCTTTTTGCCTCACCAACGCCTGTTCTGGCTGGCGGTCTCGATCCAGCGACTCTTGTCCTGTTGTCCCAATGTTAGCATAGAGTTGGGTACTTACCGCTTCATGGTGTGCAGCCTGTTCTTCCTGTGCCCGCAACTTTGCCTCTACCCGTTTAGTGGTTGCATCTTGAAGTTCCTTGGTTTCGGTTGCTAACATTTCAAGTCCCGAATTTACTTGTTTCAACTCTTCTCCAATGATTTGCTCCCCACGGCTTATCCGTTGAGCATGGTGCTGGAGTTGGTTTACCTGATCCTGAGCTTGACCAGATAGTTCACGGTAGGCCAGGTGTTGCATATCAACTGATTCCTGGAGGGTATGGTCGAAGCAGCTCATTACCTGGCCTATGCGTTCTGCTAATCTATCTATAGCTGGATTTCTGACGTCAGGAGGACGGGAAGTGCTTGATCGAGTTCCTGGGGCTGACTTTCTGACTCCACTTGGATGTGACAGGTGGTGGAGTGCCAAAGGTGACCTGGAGTGTCCAGGTGCATGGTCGCTTCCAACCAGAGAAACTTCTTCTATGTCAGACATGGCGTGGTCTGTGTTGACAGTCAATTGTCGGGCCATCTCGTTTCATTGGGACTCTGGATGTTTTCCTAGTCTCCAAAGAGATGGGGTGAAGGAGGGGGAGGTAAAGCTGTAAGAACTGAAGGTTCCTTCTTCTTCAATATCTTAGTCTTGGAACGGTTTCTTCTGGAAGGTGGGACCGTAGAAGTGTTGGTACATTTCTTGGAAATCTGATTCGGTTGGGATGAGTAGGGGATTGGTGAACTAGGAGGGGGCCTGAGGTATATAGACTTGAATCTCTGTGAGGGAGATTTTAAGTATTTCTTCGAATAAGGAAATGTATTTTGAGGGAAGTGGTTCGAGCAGAAGCTCGTCGGTGGGTGTAGAATCAGCTATGAGCTTATGTGATTCCTGAGGTATGACTTGGAGGTGTCCTGTAGTCATGTAAAGAGCCTTGGTAACAAGGAGAAATATCAATATACTGTTAAGGGTAGTCGATTCTAAGGGCAAGCGAATCGAACTAGGCTTAAATCTTTCTTCGTAAACGGAGATTGTCTAGGAAGGCTCGTAGGTAAATATTTTTGAGTCAAAACTTATGATATTGATAAGATCTCTTCTCCGTTGCTTGATGATGGCTAAAGCTCGGGAGCCACTTCGATATTTATATCCCGCGTCTGAGTGTTCGCGGACTACAACTAGTTTACTTGTAAACCGGTATTTTCTTCCCAACCTTTGTCACTTACTCAGAGAGCGAACCCGCCTTGACCCTGAAACTGTCTCTTCCCCCACACAGCTAATGGTATGATCAGAGCTCCCGACTTCTCAGAGGGTGTGGACCCACTTACTCTGGGTTGTCAACCTTCTTTCGGCTGTTTAAGATATGGTCATCCAGTTTGGAATGTACCAATAACATCTTAGGACTTGAAAGGGCCCGCTTGGTTGTTGGCTGAATATGCTTCATGCCGTCTTATCCGGCTCTGCAGCTGGCATTCAGAATGACTAGTGTTCACGATCTTACCAATACCTTCTCGTCTTCACTGCCTTTCCTTATCAACTAGTTTCGATAGGTGCGTTGACCTTATAGGCATCACGGGTGCGTCAGCATACTCTTGGTATATATCGGAGTAGCCTACTTCAATCGCGTATTCGTACCCATTTAGGACTACCCTGGCTCTCTTAACTTCAACTGGGTGTAACTCTGCGAGATCTCAACTGAATCGCTTCGTTCCACTTCCCCGACGTAGCCAGAGAGGCCCTCTTACATATCCCGTGGACAGACTCCGGTCGGACAGATTGCGACGACGTATACGGAGTTACAAGACATGTTCCAATTTCTCGTTTGTCTTAGTAAACGAACAACTGCACAAGGTGCCAGTGTCGACTCCCAGGGCGAACACAGGGGGCCGCAGGGGGGTAATTGGCTGTGGAGGTTCAGATTCATGCAGTCCTTTCTGAAATGTCATGTAATCCTCTTGGGAGTCGTTTGTGCCTAACAGCCTGTCGCCTGTCGATATGGGCTTTTTGTTGAAATTTTCGATTTACTTTCCTTTGGGTATATTGTTGATAATATAGAATATTCTGATACTTGGTTTGGGTTTCAGGTTACCTGTTCACTACTTACATTACTACAGCTAGGATATATATTTGTCTATATTTCACGGTATAGAACAGGTTATGTTAGAAGATTTTCATGTGTATTTGTATCTGGTGTTCGGATTTTACCGTTACTTTATGCATCTTTTAAGCATTGTTCTTGCTCATATAGATCATATTCTTTCATAATAATCTCCTCCCACCATCTTAGTATTACACATATTATTAGGGATTTTCTTGGCAGGATATCAGGGCCAAACACAATTTTTACTTAGGTTTCTTACTAGGTTTTCCCTATGTTTATGTTACATGCATGGAGGATCCACTTTTGAATAAATCTGGCGGTAACCACCCACCTTGCTTCGATTGAATAACCATAAAATCTCCTACCAATCTGCTTCCATATATACCTCTCCTCTCTTAGCGTGCAACGGATACCCCTTTTACTTCCCTAATATTTTCTACATAGAAGTAAAGATTGTGCCACCATAGTTCATATTTTGTACACTAATGCTTGGCCTAGTCGGTGGAGCCAGGCATCTGCCTCAGATTGGAATTTGAGACCTGGCCATAGTCTACGTGATGTCTCACCACCTCGCCAAGACGGACCTCCCCCACTTTCACAGCCCGGGTCATGATCTCCTGGGTCTGGTGCATTCACCAGTAGAGGAGGTAGTGGTCCCTTTTCACTATTCCCTTTTCCGTCTCGATGGGCTACTCCCTCTCCATTATCTTTTGAAGGGGTGAAACATAATTCTGCTCTCCCATCTATAGCAGTCCATTTTTCCAACCCTGTATTTACCACAGGCTGGACTTCCCTTGTTTCCCAAACACTAGGTTGGTATCAGGCAACTTGTAGGTTTGTTACTGCCTTGCTTATTCGTGCCAACATATGACTCATTTGATCTTACTTTTCATTCTGCCTTTTCTCATTGGCTTCTCTATGAATCGTTTCTTGATCTAATCGCATGTAGAGTTCCCTTAACTCCAGTTTGGTCCGCACATATTCTTCTTGTGCAGCAACTTGGCTTTGGAGAAGTTTTTCTATTTGGCAGGTCATGGCTTCTTCCAATTGGCGATCTCGGTCAAGAGATTCCTTCCCTGTAGCACCAGTGTTAACATGAAGTTGAGTACATACTGCTTCATAGTGTATAGCTCTTTGTTCCTGAGCTGGTCACTTTACTTCCAGCCTTTTGGTTGTTGCCGGTTGCAGTGTAAGAGTTTCTGCTGCCAGTATTTCAAACCCCGTGTATACCTGTTTTAGTTCTTCCCTCATAATTTGTTCACCTCATGCAAAACCGTTTGCATAGTACAGAAGTTGGTCTGCCTAAACCTAAACTTTACCAGACAGTTCGTTTTGGACCAGATGAGTATTGTTGACCGATTCTCATAGGGTTCAGTCCTAAGAACCCCTTGTTAGTTTACTGTATTGTGCCAATGTTTCCAAGGCAGGCTTTCTGGGATCAGTAGGTATTGGAGTACAAAAACAGGTACCTGAGGCTAATTTTGTCACTCGACTAGGTTGGGAGAGGTGGTGGATATCCAAAGGTAATCTGGAGAGTCCTGAGCCATGATAGCTTCTCAAAAGGGATATTTCTCGGATGTCAGAAATAGCCTTATCCGTATCTAAAGTCAGTTGTGGAGAGAGTGTTGTTTAAATAGTAAGTGGGTGTTTTCTGAATCCCCTCACCCAGGGTGTAAAGGAGATGTAGGAAGAAAAGAAGATGCAAGTTCCGCTTACCTCGCTCTCAAAGTAGATGATGGGGTGCCACTAGAAGGATCACCTGTATTATTGTTGATAGTTAGCTAGGAAATCGTGTGGGTGGGTACGATTTTAGGGTTGGTGAACAAGTAGGGTTCGTAAGGGTTTGGCATGAATTCGATCTCTGGAACGGAGTTGTAAACGATGGTTTGAATCAAGAGGATGAAGTTTTATAGACGAGGTTCAAGAATAGACTCATTGTGGAGGGTGGAAGCAGATATGAGATTGTTTGATTCACCTGGTATGACTTCGAAGTATCCGAAACTCATGTATTGAGCCTTGATAACAAGGAGAAATATCAATATATTGTTAAGGGTAGTCAATTTTAACTTACTCTGTGTGGAAAAAGGTGAATGCGACCAACCCACTTATCCTCACCTCTCTCCTTGCCCCTCTCCTTTAGTATGGCTTCCATCCCACCTCCCCGAAGTAGGCCAATGGGGTTATCTTGGATAAGACTGGCACGGCCTTCAATGATTCCCCTGTATCTTTTCGCCTCATCATCCTTCTGCAGACCTTGTCTAAACTTTTGGCAACGGTTGATGCGTCCTGCCTCCAGCCAATCACACCTGCCATTGAGCTCCTTAGTTCAATTAGTGCGGCTCTCTCGGTGGTCTCTCCTCCCCCAACCCCTGTGCCTCCTTGGTCTCTACCATTGGCTGTTTTCACGGCCTGCCACTCTAGGAGATTATACAGTTTCAGCACATCAAGGGGGGTTTTGAAAATATTGATCCTGCCTTCTTGGCCGAATCCCTCAAATGTAAAGGGGTTAACCACTCTCTTGTTGCTTGGGTCAGGTCCTTTGCACTAGCAGCACCTACCCTTTGATATATCTAGGTTCTCCGCAAACCTTTTCCCCTGTTTCTGTTGGCATCCCGCCAGGGTCCCCAGTGACTCCTTTGCTGTTTGTTATTTATATTTCTAGCTTATATTTTTCTGTCCCTAGGGGGCTTATTCTTTCCTATGTTGATGATTTCACCATTACGGTAGCCTCTTCTTCTTACCGGAGGAATATTTACTCTCGGCTGCTTATTTATACTGTGCTGAAGCGCAGGGCCTCCAGGAACACCTCCTTTTTTTCTGTCCCTATGACCGAACTGATGCACAGGAGAACTCCGCTTCTACGAGGGACTTTACATACTTCCCCTATTGGTATTGATGTTCTTCATTTTTCATCTCAGTCCCAAGTCCGCTAGCTTGACTAGTGCTTCACCCTCTCCCTCTCCACTCACGCTCACTTCTCACGTCGTCTCTCTCTCACTCCGGGTCCTTTCTCCTCCATTCAGCGACTCCACCCACAAGGGTTCGTCCTCTCACCACACCTATGTTATAGGCTGGCTGTTTCCCTTCGACTTCCTATTCTCCTATATCGGTCTGACCTGTTGGTACCCTCACACTCGCTACTAGATCGCAGGGAGGTTTTTTGGCGTTCCATTCATTGATGGGTGACCATCTGCTCCCAATCAACCCCTATCCCAAACCTCGCAGCTGATGCCGGTCTACCGCCAGTGGCCTCCTTGGCCAGGCATAGTTGCCGTCTGCCTGCACTGGGTCTGGCATTCTTTCTTCCGTTCAACTTGTAGTATTAAAGATAATTGTGCAGTGAGGCTAGAGAGTCCGAATCCTTAAGGGATTGCAGGCTCTTTAAATACAAAGGATTCTAGCTAGGAAATCTTAACAAAAGCACAAATATCCTGTCCAACAAATACGCTAATAGTGGCAGCTTAACAAGGTAACCATATTCTGAAAACAGAGGGTTAAAAGCATTAGGGTGGATCTAACAAAACAAGTAATGGAATCCAAACAAGTAGTAACAAGCGATCGCCAATATAATACAAATCCAGTAGGTATAGCTGGAGAATAGCGATACCTAATTGGGTAGAAGCAAGGAAGTGGTAGTGATAAGTGCTAGAAGGACATAATAGCCAGTTAGGAAGTCATAACCAACTAGGAAGGAACAACCAAATAGTAGCTCTTAGAAGATATAAACCCAAATAAGTAATAACCAACATCAAGTTAGTAGTTATAGTAGAAACATAATGTCTATCTTGACTGCATAGTTCTGTATGTAGAAATTGTATTCCAAGACCTCAAAAGGTTCTCACTATCTGGGTCTCTGATTCTTGCTTCTACTAGATTTCGTAGCGAAAAGGACCCCAGTGAAGAATAATGGTTCACCTACATTAATGGGTTTGTGGGTTGTGCTTTTACTTACTGCAATTCTGGTGCTCCTAAACCTCGCCATCTGACAGATTTGTAGGCTTCATTTTGCAACTTCTGGTCTCTGTTCAGGAAGTCACCAGAGGCAGGCACCTGGGTGTTTCTGACTCTGATAGTCGACAGTATAGGGTAATCGCATCCATACCCTGCTTTCTAAGGTGATATGTTCAGAATATTAGAATGTTCTGAATTCTCGTAGGCTGCTAACTCTGGGAGTGCAAGTAACCAGTTGTTGTGGCACTTGTTAAGAAGATTCCTCAAGGCTGTCTTAAGTTCTCTAATTTTTCTCTCAACCTGGCCTTTAGTCTAATGGTAACCAGGCACGGCCTTGATGTGCTTGATGCCCAAAGACTTCTTTCTTAACGGACAAAGTTTTGAGGTAAAACTGGGATCAGCATCACTGATAATCGACGTGGGTACTCTATATAGAGTGAAAAGATGGTGCCAGAGGAGGGTGAAGGTTCCGTCTACTTTACTGTTGGAATGTGTAGGAATAAACTAAGTGAATCCAACTGCCCTATCGACAACTGCCAGTATAGTATTGTACTTGTTGTTTCCAGATTTGTTGAATGGTCTTGCAAAGTCGATAGTGTAGGAGGTGAATCTCTCCTGATATACTGGCATAGTCTGTGCCTCTCCTTCTGGTAGCTTGTTGCGTTCCTTATTCCTTTAGCCAAAATCGCACTGGCAAATATAGTCTCGAAAATCCTTCCTCATCTGGGACCAGAATATATATTCTGTAGTATAGCATAGGTTCCTATCTGCGCTCTGCTGTCGTCTGTTGTGGATCTCATCAATGATAATCTCCCTGAGAGTTATTCCATTTACTGCATGTTCCTGCTATATATAGGCAATCCTTACTATCCTTGGTCGTTGCATACATCAGTCTATGACCAATTCTATAGTGGGATAGGTTGCAACCTCTTCTAGTATTGCTACCGTCTGAAGCCTGTTTGTACAGGTCATCAGTCCTGTAGACTTCCACTATCTCTCTTCTTCATTGGCTAATCATGTCTGCCACTATGGCTGCTGTATGCCGTTTATCCTGTACTAGCTCCAGGCTGGGTACTTCTTCTACCATATCCTTGTATAGCATATAAAGGGTATGCTGGTAGTGAGAAAGGCGAGGTGGCTCGATGACTGGTTTAAACCTTGGTTGGCTGAGTGCCGCATTATAGTAGAGGGGCCGCTTGAGCTCCCTTGCTGGTTGTGGGTAAGAACTGTCATGCTTCTGGTATTCTGAATACAATTCTCCTTGTTGCTCGTTCTGGCATGTAATGACTTCTCTTAGTTCCAGTTCTGGTCGCAGAGGTAGCAAGAGGCTATTCCTATCTTCAGAGGTAGAGACTAGCTCAGGTAGAACTGTCACATCTCTGAGTTTCTCGTTCTCATAGATATTGCATTGCTGATCCCTGCAAGCACCCCTGTGGATAGCCACAGGATGTCTCTCATCGCCCCTGTTTTCTATGGTGACGCTGTCTCCCCAATCCTTTCCTTCTCTCATAGAGCAATTAGACTAATCAGATGCAAGTAGTTCTTCAACTGTAAGTAGTTCAAAGTGTTATATATTTGAGGATGTAAAAGGTATGTTGTGATAGTTCAGGTCTTCCTCATTGGTAGGGTCTTGAATGTTGTTTGGTTCTGGATCAAATTGCTCATAAAGATGGGAAAGAGTCTCAGCTAAATAGTTTCTCTGCCCAAGCGTATAACCTATCTTTGCCTCGTATTACCTCAAGTAGGTTTGCTATCTCAACTACTTGCGGAGCGGTTTATGGCTGCTTTCATGTATACACAAGGTTGGTGGTTGGTTATGATCATTAATTCATGCCCAGCAAAAATATGATCAAACCAGGTTAAGGTGTCGATAATTTCAAGTGCCTCCTTGTCCGTAGTGCCCTAATTCATCTGTGAGTGGCTAAATTTCCTGCTGTGCAATACTGCAGGTCAGGCCGTTTTAGGTGTATCCCCTTGTCCTACCCAATCTACAACTCCTAAGTCAGATGCATCGGTAGAAAGCCATATCTATTCCCCATAGGTGTGATTTATTGTTCTCATGACCTCCCTCCTTTCAAAGATCTCCTTCACATTCGCGATGCATTGATCATGTGAAGGCCTCCCCACAAACTCCTCATTTCGAGAATGGTTTGTCTGGGGTGCTGTAATTGTTTCAATGTGTGGCAGGAATTGGCTAATATAGTTTACCAATCCTAGGAGCTCCTGAAGTTGCTTGTTGTTCCTTGGTCTCTCCCACTCCTTGATTCTCTTGATTTTCTCAGGTGATGCCTTTAGCCCATTTTCCTCTATTTCATGGCCTAACACCTACAACCATTTTATAAAGAAGTCCGAGTTCTTTCTGCACACAAAAAACTCCTCTTGTTTCAACTTGTTACAAACTGCATTAATGTGTCCCTAGTGGTCGGACTCTGTATCAGAGAATATGAGGATATCGTCAATATACACCCATACAAATTCCCCTAGGCAGCTGGTGAGTAGATCAGACATGATCCTGATGAATCTTCCTGGTTCATTCATGTTCACTTCTAGTCTGACCTAGATAACAAAGCCTCTAAAGGGTATTTTGAAACTGTTCTACTAGACATCTTTAGGGTGCACTCTCGTTTGGAAGTAAGCACCACTCAGGGCAATCATTGTCTTGTATCTTGCGCTCCCTTGAGCATTGAGTAATCTCCTCTAATTAGGAATCGGGTCATCAATCTTCTCTGTATTGTCATTTCTTGTTGTCAGATCCGCTAGGCATCTGATCCTTCTATCAGTCATTCCCTGGACTGATACAAACATGGAAGCTGCCTCTCGGACTTCGGCCTTCTCAATCACTCCTTCTCACTTCTTCTAGTCCAGCCATGCCCAGAGATGAATCTCGTGTTTCTCAGGCACTGACTATGTTGGCATCTTCATCAGATTCTCTTGATCTATTAATCTAATTCATTGGTTGATCTTCGTTAAAGGTAGTAACCATTCAGGTATCGGATCTGTGAATACCTTCGGGTATTGTACCAGAATCTTTTCTGTGCTTGTCACAGATACTCGAATTCTGGCACCTGTTGGTGTGCAGTTTCCCCATATCTTATGGTCTGGAAAGTGAATCCTCAGCTTGCCACATTCCACTGAGGCTTTATTTCGTAATAGGAATGGCATTCCAATCATGGCATTGTATTTGACTAAGTTTCCTACTATCATTTGGTTTCCAATAGTCTTCATCTTCCTAATAGCTATGCTCACCTTGCATTCTTACAGGAATTCTGATCGTAACCCTTTCATAGGTATATGAATGGTTAATGGAGTTACCATTTCGGTATTAGGCACAAACGACTCAGGAGAAGATTACATGACATTCAGCATGAAAGAGTATGAGTCCTGAGCTCTACAGGCAATCATACCCCACCTGCACTAGCGTTCGCCTAGTGAGTCGTCACAGGTACCTTGTGCAGTTGCTCGCTCACTTAGAAAAACGAGAAATTGGAACACATCTTGTAACCCCGTATACGTCGTCACCGTCCTTCCGACAGGAGGCTGTCCATAGGGTATATAGGTGGGCATCTCTAGTTACGTCTGGGAAGTTTAACGAAGCGATTCCGTCAAGAACTCGTAGAGTTACACCTTAGTGGGTACAGAGAGTCTGTGTAGTCCTTGCCGGGTATGAATGCACAATTAAATTTGGCTACTCCGACATACACCAAGAGTACACTGACGCACCCATGATGCCTATAAGGTCAATGAACCTATCGGAACAAGTTGATAAGGAGAGGAGTGAAGACGAGAAGGTATTTCCCGGATCGTGAACACAAGTCATCCTGAAAGCCCGCTGCAAAGCCGGAGAAGCTGGCACGAAGCAGACTCGGCCAATAACTAAGCTGGCCCCTTGGAGTTCTAAGAAGTTATTGGTAGGTTCCAAACTGTGTAGCCATATCTTAAACAGCCGAAAGAAGGATGACAACTAGGACTAAGCGGGTCCACACACTCAGAGAAGTCAGGAGCTCAGATCATACTGTCAACTATGCTGGGGAAGTGAAAGTTTCAGTGTCAAAGCGGGTTCGCTCTCGGATCAAGAGATGAAGTTAGGGGAGGAAAATACTTGTTTATATGTAAACCAGTTGTAGTCCGGGAACACTCAAACTGGGATATAAATATCCAAGTACCTCCCGAACTTTAGCCATCATCAAGCAACTGAGAAGAGATCTTATCAATATTATAAGTTTTACTCAGAAATCATTACCTATAAGCCTTCCGGGACAATCTCCGATTACAAAGAAAGATTTAAGCCTAGTCTGATTCGCTTGCCCTTAGAATCGACTACCCTTAACATTCGGTACAAGGGATTCAATGTTTGGTAACAAAGGTAATCCTCAATAGTTGCATTCCTATTGTTCCTGTATCAATCAGGAATCTCACTTGTTTGCCTTTAAACATAATTGTTCCTTCCAATGCTGTATGAGTTCAGTCACGTTTGTGTAGCGCATTCTGAGCTGATGCATTGGTTTCAACTTCAAGTGCATTGGTGTATACTTCAAGTTCGCTGCAGACATCTTCAACTTGATTCGTTGATTTTTCCTTCTTGGGTATCTTTGCCTTGTCTTTATCTTTTTTGCTTGCACAATCCTTTGCAATATGTCCTTTGCAGCAGCAGGTAAAGCATGCTATACACTCTCTTAGAGTCTTCTTTTTTATTTGATTACTTCTTCTTCTGTTGAGGCTTGTAGTTATTTTTGCCAGTTTCCTTTGTTTATCGATCTTTCTGCATCTCCTTCCCATAGGTTCCAGTATGGTGGAGGATTGTACCAACTCCCTCTGCATTGGCTATCATGGTATGAATTGTTTTTCTAGAATCGTACCAAGTCTCGACCTCTCACCTTAGCCTAGGGTGCATGCATTAGAAGATTTGTAGTTGAAAGCGTATTCTGAAATGGTTCCTTATGGTAATCGTGATCAGTACATCAACATGTCTGTAGCCACAGTTGTAATGGGCCAGGTCTGGCCCTTCCTGACTTGTTCAATCTTGTGGAATCGTTTGTAAAGAATATCCTTCTGTCTGGATTATTGGAATAGTTCTCCTAATCAATTGATAAGTTGATCTCAGGTCAAGTCTTCGCCTTATTTTTCTGCCCCATAGAAGGCTGCTTCCTGAGCTCTCCCTTCTGTGTATAGGATCCAGCAGTTTTCTGCCCTGTCTGTCTTGAAGTGTACTCCATCTAGCCATAGGTATAACTCCACTAACTGGTACAAACAATCAAACTATTCTGGTTTAAGGTATTCTCCTTCACCACTAAACTTCCTTGGTATATGAACTTTCATGCTACGCTTCCCTGTTGTTGCTGGTGATGTCTCTTTAGCTACAGGCATATTACTAGGTCCAGAATTCAACATATCATCAGAATTACTACAGCTATCTGAGCTCTCCTCACTGTCTGAGCTACTTGAAACATACTTCGGTGCTGGTGCTTGCTTCTCCTTCAATCCATTTGGTACACTGGGGAACTCTGTGGGAGTTCTCACTTTCTCTAAGGCTAGGTTTTTCACTGATTCTCCTAGCAATATTTTTGCTTGTTCTTGTGAAAAACTGTCTTCCGGCTCCGTCTACTTTCATGCTGGATGCAATTGATAGTTCGCCTTTTGTTCTCTGACTATCTTTATTTTTGGTAAACTCTCCTGTTGCGGGATCTGCTTAACTGATATTGTCTGCTGTGGCTGGTTACCCTTTCTGGGCAACTGCTTGCAGGCCTGTGGTTCTGAACCTCTGCCTGCTCCTAACTCAACTACTTGTTGAAGTTTAAATAAAATGTAATGCCTGCTTGGGTGTATCAGGCACCACCAGGAATAAGTGTTGGTAATAATTGACGATAGTAACTTAGATCCCTAACTGTCACAACTTGAATTGTGTATTTCTACCAGAGATCTCGATTGGTTGTTTAACAGCTGTCTATTACTATATCACCAGCCTTGCTAAGTTCTAGTCTAACTTGCTCTGGTTTCATATGAACTGAAAAGAATTAACTGCTTAACCAAGTATATTGAAAACTCTGTCTGTCAAAGTCCGCCCTACCTAAGCTTGGAAGGGGCAGTTTTGAATACATAATCTCAGTTTTTCAAAGCTTTCCATATCCTTCCATTTGATTTCCAATCAACAGATATGACCTAACTCCGCTTGTAAAGTACTCTAATAAAACAAATGCCTTGTGCACCTAAATGGTACTGCATACAATAATATGTAATATCCTAATACATAAATCCAAACATATTACATATTGGGAATCAGCCTGATACATGAAACCCAATTTAACACAAACCATGTATCAAATGATTCTCTGTTTCTCAACATAATACAAACCATCCCCTTTCCAGCAATGCTAGTGCGTGTTAGCCTTGTCTGCCTTACCAATAGTAACCAATACCAGTTACAGGTATGAATTCCATTTCCTGCATCTCCTAAATCTGCTGTTCCCTTCTGGATGCGCTATGGCTCCTGTAGATGGGTTGGAACATGTGCCAAAATATGAGTCCTATCAATTGCTCCACGAATATCGCGGAAGTAGGACATCTTTCCTCAATCTTTTCAGATACGGGCTGGTGAAGTATTTGGCTGAAGGTGATCAAATGCCTTGTATAACTGCAAAGTGCCTTTAAGACTAAATGGGACTTACTATTTGATGTTTAGCATAATTTGAGCCAAGTGTGGTGTATGAACCATAGTTTGGGAACAAATTATATATCTCTCAGTGAAATTGTATTCCCATTATATTGGAAATACTGCTGGGCCTCCCAATTTGAAGGTCTCTGTCCAATTATCCACAGCAATATCATGAGCTGTTCTTCAACTCCTAATCCCCTGGTTGGTTCAAGAAGCCCATGTTCCACAATCCAGTCACATAAATTCAGCAGTGTTGGTATTGGTATTCGATTCACCTGCATGGCACAGCAAAGATGTGAAGAAGGAAGCTTTTGAGTATAAAGCTCACCTGTAGGAATAGAGCTATGAACAGCAATTCTTGAGAGGTAGAAGTGGCTATGAACTGCAGCACCAATTGCAATCTCCCTACGTTTGTGTATAATTACTGCATGGTAGGTATTCGGATTGATATTGGTAGCCATTGTGATGTTGCTTGGGTGTTCTGTCAATGTAGTCGAAGTTCTTATTTAATACATCATGTTAAATTTACTGATTATATTTTTTAATACTATTTATGGGCCTATTATTTTTGCTATGTATTTTTAACTGCCAAGCTTCTCTGTTAGGCAATGGAGCGGTTGCCATGCTTTAAGTTTGCCGAACACCAGTTCAGTCCTTCCATATTGATATAGGAGCCGAACTGTCATTTGAATGGGGGAACGGAACGGAATGGTCGTTGCCGAAGAGGCCCTAACCCTGATCTTCAAGCGGTGCCTGGCAATCTCGTTTGAGCTAAGAGTAACGACTGCCATGGGGATTGGGGTAGCGGTCGCAGCAGCATTATTTCTTCGGGTAACGTGTAGGTTTTCTAGAGTATCCAACTTTCAAAGTTCGATCTGAAAGGACTTGTTCTCGGTGGACACAAAAAATAAAATGACGATCTTCACAGTGCCATTCGAATGATCTAACCACCACCGTGCGTCAGCCACTAAGCGGCCCGCAGTCTCAGATACACCACATTCAAAAGTCACCGTCAGCCAATCGTTCACATCAGGGCGGGCCCTAAGCGGTCTTAGTGAGGCATCCGCCGACTTCCTACTTCCCATCCCTTGGTAGGTTGTACTGCCCATACTGGTAACCTCTTGCTTGCAACCTTCCGCGTTTATCTTGTTCCGGAGGGCATAAATAAACTCTTGTCCTACCATTTTATGAACAGGACCAGGCATATTTTTAACAATTGAAATTCTCAGTTCATTGAAATAGAGTAATCATAGCGTTTTGTAGTTGTGCTTTTGAATATGATCAATATTTTCAAGTTATCGTGGTGATACAGGAAAAAAGACTAGGTATGTGATGAGGTATTTGAAGTCGTCAGCTTTATCGGCTGGGGAACGTAATGCTTCAACTTGCGAATTGACTGCCTTTTTCAGCAAGCGAACATCACGATATTCCTGACACTCCACATCTTCTAAGCCTTCATTGAGATAATAATTCATGTTGAGTAGTTTTGTGGTGCTTAGGGCTCGAAAGACATCTGCTTGCTGTACACGCTCCGCAGGCATTCTTTCAGAGTTGGTGGTAGGTATGCTCAAACAGGAGGAAGTGAGGGCTTTTGAGTCGTGAGAGTGTCAATGGTGGTAGCATGGGATCAAGGTGTTTGCCAGCTGGCATTCCGACTAAGTGATTTATTTTGGTCACATGATATCACACTGGCACAAACTACCTACCGCAGCAAGAGCAACTTGGTGAGCACCAGGAAAGTGTCTTTGCAAACTGCAATTCCATCAAAAGCTGTTTTGCTCCCAAGAGCCTTAGGAAATTAGAGCTCAGAAGGGCAAGGAAGAGCAGGTGGGTGATCTCAGGGTACTTGGAGCGAATGCTCACACAAGTTAGGGCATACAAAGAAACAAAGGAAAGGGAGTTGCACAAGAAGCTAATGACAGTGAAAGAGCCCAGGGTGATGCTTGAAGAAACCGCTAATGCAATCGCAGTTTTACACTCACAATACTACTATATTTTCATATCTGTTGCGTGGGCCGCCGGTGGGTGGGGTGTATATATAGGGCTTCTCAATTTTAGTAAACCATTTATCTAGCTCCAAAAAGTGTTATCTGCAGTAGCTATTGGTGGTATCATTCGAGAGGGTCGAGTGATTGTAGGTGAAAATGTACCACCACCCAACCATTCCCAAATCCACTAACCTCTTCCATCGCACGCCCAGCACTAGTGACATCGGGGGGAAATCAACCGGTGCATTGGGGGCACTCGTGCTCTGGAGGAGTGTGCAGGCCAGTGCTGTCGCCGGTGGGGCCGGCAGGAGATGGTAGCTTTGGCAATCTTTCGCTAGGGGTTAGGGATGTTGTCGTGAGGTCGGCGGATTAAGCTATTCTGAGGAATAGGTGAACGGATAGATTCTGTAGGCAGTACTGCCAATCCCCATACTATAAAATAGGGGATCTGTTTACCCGCCTGGTTTTGTTGAAGACTGTAGCCTACACCCTGGGATAAACTGGGTTAGGTTCCCAAGTCACACAGCCCCCACCAAGATTGGCTAAGTTTGGTTTAGGGGGGAGATGTTGAGATTTTTCCAATGTTCATCCGGTGTACAAGGGGGTAGCAAAAAGTCGGGCGCACTTCTATATGTAGCATAGGTAATTTTACTTCTACAATGAGAGAAGTGGGCGAGTGATGGTTCATGATAGCGTATATTTGATATTTTTTTATAAACAATATATACAAATGTTAATACTGTGTGGCACAACCGCCAGCGTCAATTACCAACTGAAGCTGGTCTGGTAGGCTTCGAATAAGACTCTCCAGCCTTGTAAGTGGAATGGCCTGTGATACGATATTCAATGCAGCCTCCAAAGTCTGGATATCACCAATCCGACCCCATGTTTCGCTGAGCTTGTTCTCCATGTCTAACCAAAGGTTTTCAATCAGGTTCAAATCTGGCCATTAGGCTAGCCATTAGGCTAGCCATTAGGCTAGCCATTAGGCTAGCCATTGGATAGAATCTATCCCATTAAGGTTTGTGTATTGGATAGAATTGCCTTATGCCCAGGGGCTCCATGCTCTATGACCACTACCCACCTATAAGTTTCACAGCACTTGTGCCAAAATGGTACAAGATGGGGATAAATAATGGCAGATACTTAGAGAGCAGAGTCAACTTTGGCTTTGCTTGGAATGAAAACTAACTGGGACTTAAGTGTGCCAGAGAGACCCTCCCATATCATTTTGGAATAATGGCCGAAGTTGAAGGTTTCATCCACACAATCTGAGTGTTATTCCTCCAAAGCCTTCCATGTAATCCACGGCCGAGTCCCAAACTATGCCCTAGAAAATGTGGACTCATCCGTTAACAGTATATGAAGCCATTCTTCGTACCCTTGACCTAATCGCTCGCGATACCATGCTACCCGTATCGTTCGATTTATTGGCCGGACAGTCAATTTTCTCCGTGGCAGCCTCCTATGGTATCCCAGTGATTCCATAGCCGTTTTCACTGTACGAGGACAAAAGGCATACCCCAGCTCCAAGCATATCTCATCCCAGCTGAGACATCATGTCCTGGAGTCACGGGTGATAAAGGCATCCAATTGTTGTTTTTCTCCTTCGTCAAAGATTGGTTGACGGCCAGAATGCAAGCTATTAGATTGGGTACCATGCTCATTAGTTCGCTGGTATATCTTTATTCCTTCATCAGTTTATCTTATAACACTTTTGGAAAAGTTATTAATACTTACCTTTTGGCAGGTTCAGCGATCTATATTAAGGTGTTGACCTATTTTTGTCCAGCTCCAATGTGCATCATCACGCAAGGTAATAAATCCGAATTCTCTCATCCAAAGTTGTCTCCCGATGGCTCACACCTTGTGGGTTTCTCTCATGAACACCAGTTGGCTTTGTTCTAATTATGTGTATTGGCACAATCTTATAGCATGAGTACGAAAATACAACACAGTATTAAGAGTATTCTGTGTGCACGCTTGTGTGAGGAGTATTGTAGTATGAAGGTAGATTGGTAGTAGTTCTTGTCCTTAATTAACTAAAACAAAGTAGGCGGCAACAAGCTATTTATACAGGTGCGTGTCCTCCTTGTACTCAGTGACAAAATAGGGAAAACATTGTAAGAAACATAAGTGTGAACATGTTTGACCCTGAAAAACTACCAAGCAAATCCCAATAAAATATGCGTAATCTGAAGTGGTGTACGCGAAATCATCGGAAAGATAATACATGATACATGACTGGTAAAAGGTCACTATACATGGAAAGATAACCGAGAAATCCCGCACATAACATAAGAAATATATGCATTAATTCTCAAACATTATCATGAAATATAACCGAGAATATGATATACCCTAGCTGTAGTAATGTCCGTAGTTTCCCTGAACAAACTAGAAATTACCAAGCAGAGACATAAACAATATTACCATAGGAAATATACATATGAAACGAATTGAAGAATTTCAACAGGCCTCATAATTGACAATTGGATAGATTGAAGATGTATTTTCGTGTGTATATTGTTTACAATTGCCCACTATGTGTATACCCCCATTGCCTTCCTGAAATAGGCATCTTACCTTGGGGGCCGCAGGCCTGAGACCTTGTGTCACCGCGCCCAAAATACCCTTACACCCGTGTACAACCAACTACACCACGAAACCACGCTATATTATGTCCTATATTTTGTTTCTGAATTTCACCGTCTTTAAGCATGTTACAGCAGGTACTAAGGCAGAAAAACCAGTGCCATGAGGGTAAGTGACACCAGTACGAGTACTTACGAGTACAGCGCAGGAAGAGGCAGTATGCTGAATCCCGTTTCTTAACCCGACTGAAACGATGAAGCGGGTGTGGCTAGAAGTTAGGCTTGGCGTGATCCAGAGTTTCAAGTAGCAGTCGCGTCACCATCAGGGAGAAGGGATCATTTTTCTTCCACCTTCTGATTTAGCCACCGACAACCAACCATCAACAACCGAACAAACATCCATCACTATCACAACAATCATGTCCACCGTACAGGAACTGCAGAAGCAATGCAAGGCTGCGAGACTTAGTGCAAAAGGGACCAAGGCAGAGCTTACCAAACGCCTGCAAGAGAAGAGGGAGCCATACAAGGAGAGCTCGGTGGACAGTGAAGATGCGGTATGCGATGCAGTGTTAGTCACACAAGTGAAAATTGGTTGCGAGGAAGAAATGAAGGTAGATGCCAGGGTTGGATTTGGGCGGGCACTAGATGATGAACTCAAGGTTCAGGAGGTGAGGGGAACGATATATGTCGGTAACCGTCGTGGTCTTGACATGGCTGATCTTCAGGTGCGCTTTTGTATGATTGAGCAGCGTGACGTTCAAAGGAGTTCAGAGATCGCTTCTCTTCGAGACCAGCTTAACCAGGTTGATGACCGTTTGTCCACATTGACCCACTCTTTGCAACATTACAGACAAGTGCGGGAGCGGTTTCTTTGTACCTTTAAGCGAGATGTACTCCACAACGCGACGAAAAGAGACTACGAGATCATTGAGGTGGGTAATGTGACAGTCCATGGAGGAGATATGGCTGCAGATGCCCTGCTGTACGAGGGGGTAGGCGGGAGGCATGACTCCAGAACGTTCATTGAACTTTACGGAATTACACCCTCGGATGCCCAAAAGATTCGTGAGTGATCTCCCCTATATCATACTATCTCAACTTGAGCATGAAGGCTAACCTCTACAGACCATAAAGAAACGATCACGATCTTAAACACCCATGCCGGGGTCAGAGCCAATCTCAAGAAAAAAGCTTCCCCGGAGTACTACCGCAGGTTTCGAGTATTTATAGAAAAATTCGAACAAGACGATCATAACACCAACTATTTGAACGCCCAGCCTGCCACTGATGTAACTAAGGCATATGGCGACTTGCTGAAATGTGGATGTTATGATGATATTGCAGGAGAAAAGGTTATTTCAAAACACATCCCACAGGGATAATGAGAGTTTACTAATGATGTATTATTAGGTGTCGGGCTCGGAGTGTACGCCTAACTTATCGTAACCCCACAGTGTCTCTCTCCTTGTTAGCCTTTGCCCTGTCCCCTCCCCCACCCATTTCATATTCGCGCCCATCTTCTACTCCCCACCTTCTTTTCTGTTTTATGCTACTGGCGGGCTAACAAAAAAAAAAAACTCTTTTCTTTCTTAAATCAAAAACACTCTTTTCCTGTGACCAATGTACTCGCGTGGCCGAGTTGAAGACAGGCACCTTAATTCAGAAGTGGTTGACGAATGGATACCATACTCGTACAGTACTTTACCGACTCCTGACCAACTTACTGTGTGAGAAACTGGTAACTGGGATGGGTTCCCATATCACATAGTAGCCCCCACCAAGATTAACTAAGTTAGGATTAGCGGGGAAGGAGTTGATATTTTTCCAATGTTAATGCGGTGTACAACCAACTACACCACGAAACCACCTTAGCTCTTACCTATCTTCCAGCACATATGGCAGAAACTCAAATAATCAAAGCGCCTTGTACTCGTACTTGTATGTCGTTGCAGTTGCCTCCTGTGGTAAAAAGTATCGGATGTTTTCCCATGGATCCCTGTTTTCGGATATGGTGCCGGACAACCTAAATCTGCCCTCGTGGCCAAGTGAGTCAGAGACCGAGTGATCGGCGATGATGCCGACCATGAGCGTAGGACACATGAGAACTTTGTGAATATGGCTATACATGTGGACATAGTGAACACAACAAAAAGGAATGGAATTGTCAGTGAGTAGAAGAGAGGTGATAGGGAGAAGTGGAGATTATAGAACAGAAAACAAAGGTTTATATATAGTAAGAAAAGATGAAAATGGGTGTAGGAGAGGATCCATTGTCTTTCTTGGGGTCTTAGATATCATCCTCAAGATGACGAACACGGCAGTGTGATAAATACTCATAAAACCTTTGGTTCCATATATGAGACCTTACCGGTAGGCCTCCATAATACGCTGTGTTCATGCATAAAACAAAGAAAATCGTTCTCGGCTTTCCCATAGGAAAGTGCTGGAGGAATTATCTATCAATGGTGAATGTGAATAAAATTTAATATTAGATAAGAGTGTAATAGCTAGACACTTACGGTCTTTAATCCTTCATAATTGTAACCACTATTATTGCGTGTATAACATTTAACTTGGCCCTAGCAGTATTCTATCCAATTTAATTCACAGTGAAATTTTGGATAAAATAATACTATATGAACAGTTTCCTCTATCGTTTCTAGTAGTTTTCCTTTTTGATTTAAAAAATGATACTGCAAAGATAGTATTCTGCAAGCGCAGCAGATTACATCAGCAAGAAAAATATTTTGCATTTGGACGCAGCAGAAATCCTCCAGCAGATCCTCCCGAGAAACGTTTACCATACAATGTGCACACTAGTCATCTCACTCAGGACACCTGCCGACGCTTGTTCCCTGTTGCCAACTCGTCTCCGCTTACAAATCAATTCTTCTGGAGCCCCACCCTATCTTCTCTTCCCTCTCCATTCTTCCCACGCAATAGCATGTTTCGTCCGTGCTTTGTACTCATTTCACCCCGTAATCTATTCCTGAGACCTGATGGCTTTGACTCTCCCTCTGATTACACTGTACCTTCACCTCCTACTATCTCTATCTTCCAATCTCACTTTGTATTTCCTTGCATCCACTGGACATCTTTACTCAAGTTCTGGTTTTCGTCTGCACCCTTTCCACATTCATCGAGTACTTCTTTCTCTAGTCTAGATGTCTCCAGACACTTTCCCCAGTCCCTCTGATGTCGCTGTAGTCCTCCTCCAGTTTTCAATATCTTCATATCTTACTCTTTATTACTTGAATCTGCAGGACGTATTCACTGAGGCTTATAGAATATCATATTTCGTCCATCTCTATCCGCAATCTGCTTACACTATCCTTTCTTCCCAAGATCTTCAATAACAAGTGACCTCTACCACACCCATCGGCCTGGCCTCATGAATACTAACTTCCCCTGAGACACTTCTAACCTGCATAATCTACAAATATTTTCTCTTAAGTTACATGAATGATATACTAACATCAATACCCATTTTCGTCTGTGTCATCTGCACCAGTTTCCTCTAGCTGCGGTGTCAAATTTTCATATCTGCTTACTAAACTTGGGTCAATTAAGCCCACCAGCAGGTCTTGCACTGCCTACTCATATGTATAGCTCTTGCTGGGTATATCCTCTTGGAGTAGTACATGAGCGACTGACTCTGATGGATTGTTCTCTATCCTGCTCGGGATAGATTCCGAACTCTAGGCTCAAAGCATCAAGATTGTCCAAATATCCGTTGATCCTCTCAACATGTGTTCTTCAATCCTTTGCTATTCTATCCTCCAATCCGCTCATTATCCACTGTATGATTCGAGTCTAAAACAGCACGGGCATATTGGTACAAGTTCGTAACTGGCGTTCCAGCAGCCCTGTCATTCTGTAAGATTGATTACCACCCGCCTTAAGTGGATGTTCTTTATATTTACCTTGAGAACTGGAGTACGTGAAATTAACATCATCAACAAATATTACAGTTTGCCAGCACTGTAAAGCATCACACAATATGGCCACAGTCAAGCTAAGAAACTGGCCGTTTTTCTTCCCAAGGAATTTGGCATCCATTGTGCTTCTTCTTTTCTTGTATAAATAAAATTGTACATATATGACACCATGAATCTGTAGGGCTAGGAACCTAAGAGAAAGTGCCTTGTGGCATTGTTAGGGAAATCTAGTCACGCTGCAGACTGGACTAATCTCCAAAAAGGGCACCAAGCGTACCAGATACCTGTTTGGCAGGTTATTATACCTGTCTTTCTCAAGCAAGTACTCTACCCTTTGTGCACAGGCTATAGGATCCTCCATATCAAGCTTATAGAGTTTTGTAACAGTCTTCTTTGCACAATGCATATACTGGGATTTACACTTAATGTACTTTGCTTGAATCTGTGAAATTAGTGGCCAGCAACCATTATATTTAGTTATTACAAATTATGAAAACTTACCTCCTCATTCCAGGCAGTTGTAGTATCAGAAAAGCTCCGAAACACTAGTTCTTCCTGTGCATCATTCCAACACATGCGTACCATTTCAGTCTGGGTATTTAGGTCCGGAAATGGATCCATAAATAGTGTGCAGTGCCCCATCAAGTCCTGGGCTTTGATTTGAATGGTAAGCTCAATCCCGCAAGCAATATTTCGTCTGCTGCTGATTACTACAGGGACTGTTAGGCTAAATTCTGGAGACCCCGGTCGTGAATAACTTGGTGTTGTTGTTGGTGTTACAAGTAGATTTTGTCGGGAGGCTGATCCGCTGGTCGCGATAGATAAACGATTTTGACTAACTCGTAATGGCCGTGGTATTTTCCGTCATGGTAGACTACTCATAATCCTTTCTGATCTCGGGGTCAGGGTAACTGTCATGGTCATCAGCGATCATTGAGATTCGAACTCTTGCCCAGTTATGGGTCTCTGTGCCCAGTCGCCTGCTGCATGGTCTTGATCATCCGCATCTAGTTCTATCAAGTCTGCCTCCTCGATCTCTCCACTCTGACTACCCTTATCCTTATATTCTCAATCATGCGAGTCCATACTATCATCTGCTGCCTCCAAAATTGGACCTCCATCATGCTGCTAATCACCTGGTCATATCTGAAGTTGTGATGCAGCCAATCCCAATGCTAATCTTCCGTGACTGTCTGAGCCACTGGAAGTAACACAAGGCATAGTAGAGGGTGTTATAGCCAATACCCCCTTAGATCTAGATTTCATGATACGTGCTTGGCTAACCTCTTTTTGTTTCTGTTTCTGCTTATGGGACGGACACAGTCTGCCAGCATTGGGCCGTGACTGTTGTGGCATTGTGATAAGATGAATATAGGGATAATTGGATTAAGGAGTGTTGGCAAATATTGATTGTATCACAGAACATATTATATTTGCCGATATCTGTGGCAGTATTATTGAGGTTTGTCTTTAGCAGACGGAAAAGGTCTGCATGCCATATTAAAAGGAGCTTTTGTTCACATATTGTCACTCACTTTCAGATCAATTACCTTTGTATATTTTGGACCCTAACAACATTGCATGTTTTGGCTGTTGCTAAGATATAAAGGATTAGATTCAGCGTACCTCGTAGGAGTTGGCAGAGTGAAGGACAAGTCAGGATATGCTAAGCGCACTATTCTAGTTCGGCTTAGGTTGCTCAATGGACTGTAACAAATGAGGTTAAGATTCTCATATACTAATCTAGTTCACAGCTATGGCTAAACTAAAGGTGCAAAAGAAAAATAAAAGCAAAGACTGAAAAGATACTAAGCGAGTTATTCTAAGTGAAAAACAGCTGGAAAATATAGTTTACAGAGTTCCTTAAATAAAACTACAAAGTAACAGAAACAGCTCAAGCGCCGACCCCAGCCAAACAACCCCTGCTACTACAATGCGCTCCCCCACCCCAACTTGAATCCTGCTAACTAACCGGGCAGGGATCCCTCCTGCCCACCCTCTCCTTCCTTTCCTCCTCATCTTACTCATCATCTGCATCCTATTCCTCCTCCTCTTCCTATTCCTCCTCTACATCCACCTCCTCCTCCACGACAACGGGCGTGACTGGGCCCTCCAGGTTATTCCGGGGATAGAATGACTGGCCGTCCAGGGCAGGAGTTCGTTTCTCGTCTTAGTTGTGATAACAGCGAAACAAAAGGTCTATGAGTTCGTTCAGCAGGCTAAATCCCCACCAGATACAAACGCCTAAGCTCGCCCAGATCATGATCATATCTGAGATTGACAACGGCACTTCCTGATCAGCAAGGAGCAAAAGCGTGCCATCCCGAGTAGCGCCAACGAGCTGCCGATATCTGACTCCGCACGGTATAACTTGCTTGTATACTCCAAGCAATAGCTCCAAGGTCGGTTCAACCAGCTCGAGCCAATACACAACCTTGCGCGTCTTCAACTGGACATTGTCTAGTCTGGACCCCAGCGGTTCACATGCACAGACAACATAAGGCATTTCGATTCAGAGGTGGAGAGAGTACAGGCCAGCCATACCTTTAAGATTTATATTAGTATATATATTATAGGTTAACTGTAGACACTTTTAGGGATATTACTATCATTACCGGAGGGGATAGCAGAAGGAACAGGGGTGGCAGGAGGCATGGCCTGGATCATTGCTCTCACTGTTTGCGTGTGTTTTTTCCCCACATCCTAGAGCAAGGATTCCAGACATTGCGTGGGGCGTCTGCCATGCACTGTGTCACTTTTCCAGTATTGGGCCCTACCATTGCTCGCAATTGACTCAATGGTGACTGCGAATACCTGGAGCCCTGCCCATTGCCCTGCCCTCCAGCTCCGGAATCTGAGGATCCTCTCACCCGCTATTCGGCCTTTGACCACATTATTCCCTGGATGGTACACCACACTAAAGGTGCCTGGGTTTGTGAAGAGGCAGATGTGCTTACCCCAACGAATATCCCCCTTATTTTCGTGGTGTACTGTTCTCGGACAAACGATGCCAACCTTTGATCGTGCTATTATTGTTGCTGGTATGGTAACGGGGCTCGGGAGGGTTGGGTTTGGTGGGGGGTTGCGTTAAATTCGGATAAAGTTGGTCCACTGGAATATCAAGTTACCTTTGAATAAAATAAAAGCTGCTGTAAAAAGCTAATTAAAGAGAAGACGAAGCAGAGCTGCTTTGGGAGCATACCTCTTTTGTCAAGAGGGTTGGGGGGGTTGAGGGGCTTGTGGAGGTTTAGGTGGGGTAGAATTATCTATGGAAAAACTTGGTCTGCTGAATATCAAGTTAACCCAAATAAATAAATTGTATACAAACAAGAAATTCAAGAGGGTATGAAGCAGAGGTACTTGGGAAACATACCGTTTTTGTCGGGAGCGTTGGGAGGGTAGAGGGGGGGGGTTTAATTATCTTCGGACAAAGTTGGTCTGCTGGAATATCAAATTAGCCACAAACAAATACAGTAGTAGGCTAAAAAAGAAATAAGAGAAGATGAGCAGAACTGCTTTGGAAACATACCATTTTGGTTGGGAGAGTCGGGAGTGTTGAGGGGAGTGTTGTAATATTTCCTGACAAAATTGACTTGGTAGAAGATTAAGTTAGCTTTGAATTAAATAATGTTGAATACGCAAGGGCATTTGGAGGTGGAGGCAGAAATGCTTGGGGAATATACAACAAATAGAAAAGGGGCGTGAGGTAGCTGTGCGGATAATTGTTAACTCTCAAACTTGTAACTGTACTGTATATCGTATAAGGGTTGTGTTATGTGTATATCGTACCTTTAATGATATAGTATGAGTAAGAGGTTGTGAAGGGCTTTGCGGATAGTTTGTGGACGGAATGAGGATATGATATGAGGGGGGGGGTTGATGGGAGGTGTGGTCGCGTGGTGTAAACTCTGAGGATAGGGGATAGGAAGAGAGGGTACCAAGCTAGGGCTTATATAGACTTCTCACTGGTTTTTTTTGGTCTGTTGAAACTTGTATGCTGTATAACCAGTTGTACTATACAAACTACTGGGCAAACATTGACAGTTTGAAAATATATACCTCTTGCAGGTATTTTTGGTCTCTTGAAAATTGTACATTGTACAAACTGCTCTACTGTACAAACTGCATGGCAAATATTAACACCTTGAAAATATGGTGGTTACACGAGAGTATTAGGTAAATACAAAATAAGCTTTTAAGCTACAAATTCGCTGCATCCCATCCGCTAGGACCCAAGCAATGCTTTATAACTGTTGAACTTGGAGATTACTAGGTATATAAAAAAGATTGATTTTGAGCAGCAAATTTACTGCATCCCACCTGCTAAGACCCCCTCAAGTACACTAAATATAATGAAATAGAATATGGTTTAGGGTTTGGGTAGGTATAAAATCAACCTTTAAGTTGCAAATTTTGGGTATCGCACCCAGCAAGATACATACTGTACTGGGTAGTGTAAAAATGAAAACTGGAACAAGTGGATTTGTTGGAACAATACTTACTTTGAAGCCGCAAATTTACAGTATCGCATTAGTTAAAACAGGTGAATACTAGGCAAATATATGTTGAACTCGGGGATTGGTGGGAAACAATATTTACTTTTGAACTGCTAAATTACTGTATTGAATCCGCCAAGACAGGCACTATGCTGAACACCGTGAAATTAGAATGTTGAGCAGAGAGATTCGTAGGAACAATATTTACTTGCAAGCCGCAAGTTTAGAGTATTGAACCTGCCAATATAGATGCTATGCTAAACACTATAATAATAAATATTCAACATAGGGATTGGATAGGCACAAAATCTACTTTCAAGTTGCAAATATACCCGGTCACATCGGCCAAGCCAGGTGCTACCTGGAACACCATAAAAAAGATAGTCCTGGGATTGACAAAACCTCCTTTTAAGGTCCAAATTCTCCCAATTCCGTTTGGTGATGTAAGTAGATATTTTATGAAAAGCTTGGTATTGCTAGGCACAAATCTACTTTCAAGCTGCAAATATGCCGCATTCTATGCAGCACTAGAAATAAAATGCTAAACTACGTAGTTATGTAGGTACAAAATCTACTTTAGGGCCCTGAATGTGAATATCCCATCTGCGAAGACCCACACTACGCTTAGGACTAGGAGGTTGAGAACTAAGAGTACACTGGAAATCTATTAAGCGTAAGAATTGAAAAGTTTTGCGAAGTCCAGACCAGGAATTTTTGATTCTTGAACAGTAAGATATGGCACAAGTCAGAATTTTATTGTAGAGAATCAGTTATGATTCGCAAATGATTGTTGGCATAATTTGGCCAATGAAAAATACTGGCTAAGGCTGAATTTTCTTGCTGGCCTGGACATAACATATCCTAATCCGGACTCAGAAATTTCTATTTTCTCTGTTTATGGGTGCCAGTAATAATTATCTTGAAATGCCAAGGTTGATGAATGGACAACTTGAATATGGAGACCTGTCAACCATTCTACTATACTAGTACAAGTGCAAGAACTACTTTTTGTTTCAGGCTAGGAGGAAATTGGAATAAATTTTCCTTGACATATGCCGTAGAGTTATACTCAATTAGTACTCGCTGGTTAGATTGCGGCTGCTCATTTTTCCAACTTTTGTCCCATTCAATGAAAAATTATCATAGGTAGTATTCATAGAATACCATCAGCAGATATCTATATGTACTGTGCGTCACTATCTCAATGTCCGATCTGATGAACTGATAAAATCTGCGATTATCTGATTGGGGTAGAAAAACCCACAGGTCTGACTGCTCTGGGTAAAAGGCCCACATACAAAACAAACCTGCCCCACAAACAAATGCAAAATTTCTTGGCATCACCTCTCTGAATCATTAAAAGCCTCACCTTCTCTCTCTTGCTTCGCTCACCACCGCATCCCTCTTCCCTCTTTCACTTCAACATAACCTCTTTTATTATTCTCAAGATTCCTTTTTTTATCACACTCCTATTACGCTTTACTATTCTCTTTTCTGCCCTCTTATCTCACCCCATGACACACACTCTCCATCCCTCTCCTTCGCTAAACTGCCTCCCACAATCCTTCTACATAGTATCCTCCTTCCTTGTAGTCAAAAAAGATTGCTAATAGAAAATATAGCTGATCCATTGGATATTCACACAATACCGACTCTACTCCACCTGGTGACCGAACACTCTCCATTCTCATTTCCTCTTAGGCCTCAAGGTATTCCATATACTCTTTTACTCTAGGTTTCATGAACTTATGAAAACTAATATTGTGAACACAAACAGGAAAGAATGGAGAGCCAGAGGTGTAGCACCTGTCGGTGAGACAGGGAACTCCCAGAGTTCGATCTGGATGGTCGAGGCAACCGCCAGAGAACATGTAGGGCATGCTTGGTAAGAAATCCACTTTGCTATCACACAAAGTACACTATTTGATTGATAACAGGCTAACTAGGATGTATTTGCATAGGCCCGGCGGCGGGATGCTAGGCATCAAGGACGAGCTGCCCAAGGTGCAGTGAATACCATTCCTGCACCAGAGACAGTCCAGGCTGTGGGGCAGAATCTTCATTCTGTTCACACAGCCTTTATTGAGTGCCGTGCGGGATGGATGGCACACAGTCTAGGCCACATGAATGTGGTCTGTGGGGCTTGCAATGCACTGCATTGGAGTGCAGTGAGGCCCCAACATACAATCCGTGCTAGGGCAGGTACTTTTGACTCCTTTTGCAAGCACAGTGATGCGATGGTGGAGAGGATGAGGGCTTTGCCTGAACCTCTGAACACCTTGATGACTGGGCAAGATAGTCAGTCAAGGTTGTTCCGACAGAATATCTGTCACTGGAATACTCTGTTTGCCTATACATCTATTCGCTATAATGCTGATGACCGTACAGGTATCATTGGGGAGGGCTTTCAGCTCTTTCAGATCCATGGTGCTGTCTATCACCAGAAAGGTCCCCTGGTTCAGCCAGGAGGCCGGGTTGCCCTGTACTCACAGATGTATCTCTACGATCCAGTTCAGGCTGCACAAGCGAGATCTGCAAGGGCACCAGAGCTGGATGCAACATTGATTGCATCTCCTACAGAGATGCTACAGGTAGTATCACCCTTTATCCAGCTGTATCTAACAGAGAGGGAGGGGTTTGTTCAGCTTACAGAGCAGGAGCCTAACCTGCGTATCATTCTCGATCCTCAATTGAGTTTGATCGTGTAGACCGGGGCAGATATGAGGCGTGAAAACCTTCCCACTGCAGATGAAGTCTCAATGATCCTTCCAGAAGATTACGGGAGGGGAGGATTTCGTGACATAGTACTGGCTGAGAGAGTGAATGGTGAGGTCCCCTACAATGGATTTTCTATCATTAATGCTAATCATGCTTCATACCTGCCACTGCACTATGTGCTCATGTTTCCATATGGGGAGCATGGTTGGCACTGGGCAAGGGCACTTAGGAATGGGGGTGGCAATCGCCAGAATCTGAGGTTGCCTCAAAGGGCATTTTTCAGATTCCGCCTGCACACCAGGACAGATGAGCCTGCAACCATCATGCAATCTCAGAGGCTCTTCCAGCAATTTATGTTGATGCCTGGGCAGTTTGTGATCAGAACAAACTGAGCTGGCTCCGGTCAAATCAGGCCCGTATTAGGACTGATTTGTACAATGGCCTTGCTGATGTACTGCACCAAGGTGATGTCAATCTGGAGGAAATTGGTAGAAGAATTGTCTTGCCATCAAGCTATGTTGGTGGAGACAGATTCATGCAGCAGTTATACCAGGACAGCATGGTCCTGGTACGCCACTTTGGAAAGCCGTCTTTGTTTATTACATTTATGGCTAATCCAAAATGGACGGAGATTCAAGATGAGCTGTTTCCAGGTCACACTGCTGCTGACCGCCCAGATCTCGTGGCTAGAGTATTCCATCTCAAGTTACGGGATATGTTGGATCAAATCAAGCGAAAGGAAGTCTTTGGGCCATGGCTTGGCTGGGTCTACACTATAGAGTACCAGAAGCGTGGACTTCCATATTTGCATCTGCTACTGTTTTCGAAAACAGATGCCCAATTCCTTACACCTGCTAATATTCACAGGTTTATCTCTGCAGAATTGCCAACTGAAGACGACGTCATAGGTCAACAGTTGAGTAGTATCATTCAGAACACAATGTTCCACACACAGTGTGCTAGGGGAAATGGTCATGCTCTATGCATGAAGGGCCTGAACCCAGGAGTTGTGACTACCTGTCGTAAGGGGTATCCACATGATTTTCAAGAGGAAACTCTGGTTCCAGAAAATGGGTACCCCTTATACCGGAGAGGGAATACAGGGAGGTCCTTCACTATTCCTGTTCGTGGAACAACAGGTACAGTTACTGTGGTAATTGACAATCGTAGAGTTGTACCATACAGCCCCTACCTGTCACTTCGCTACAATGCCCACATAAATGTTGAAGTTTGTGGTTCAGTGCAAGCTGTGAAGTATATTCACAAATACATTTACAAAGGTGGGGATAGAGCAACAGTAAGTGTGGAGTCTGAGCATGATGAGATCAAGCGCTATCTGCATGGACGCTATATAGGCTCAACTAAAGCAGTTTGGCGCTTGTTTGAATTTGGCATGCATGAGGAACAGCCACCGGTTACTCATCTTACCCTTCATCTGCCCGGACAACAGCCAGTTTACTTCTCAGAATATGAGGATCTTGATCTAATTGGTGAACATCTTGAGGGGTCCATGACCACACTCATGGCATTCTTTGCTTACAATGAGCAGAATGAGGATGGTAGAGTGTTCCTGTACCATGAGTTTCCAGAGCATTTTGTCTCTGTACGCATGATGGGATGGAAGCGGCGGCAAAGGGGTATTGCGGTAGGACACATGTATTCTGGCAGTCCCTTTATGGGTGAGAGATATTATCTCCGCCTTCTATTAACTGTTGTGCGCGGAGCTACCAGCTAGGCAAATCTACGCACAGTTGATGGTATGGTATACTATACATTTAAGGCTGCATGCATTGCCCTAGGTCTTTTGGAAGACGATGGAGAGTGGGTAGCTCTATTCAGAGAAGGTGCACAGTTTATGACTGGTAGGGCTCTGCGACATCTATTTGCTTTGGCACTACAGTATACAACTATCACCAATCCACTAACTATTTGGGAAATGTTTGGACAAAGCATGTGTGATGATGTTCCTCATCTATTAACAACAGGAAGAGTTCCTGTACCCCCAGGTGCTGAGGAAATTGAAGATCAGATTGACCTTGACTATGGTCTTTACCTGATTCAAGAGTACTTGAAAGAATTTGGCAAAACCTTACTTGAATATGGTTTGCCAGAACCAGTCCTCAATTGGACAATTCAAAATAGAGATATTCAGAGCGCAGTACTAGGGGAAGAGTTGAACTATAACTGTGTACAGGAACAAGAAGCTTATGACAGGATGAAAGCACAGCTGAACCCAGAAAAATCTAATTGCTTTCAGGTTATTGTAGCTGCTGTACATCAACATGAGCAGAATCCCCACAGTAATCCTCATTCAGGATTCTTCCTACAAGGTCCTGCAGGTACAGGTAAAACATTTCTGTACAACTGCTTATGCAGCTACCTCAGGGCCAAAGGAAAGATTGTACTCTGTGTAGCTTCATCTGGTATTGCAGCACAATTATTACCAGGTGGGCGCACTGCACATTCAAGATTCAAAATTCCTCTATCCAATGCTGGAAATCTGGGATGCAATATTTCCAGGAATTCTGCTCTTGGTGAATTGCTCAGAAAAGCTCATCTGATCATCTGGGATGAGGTACCATGCAACATAAGTCCTGCTTTGAGGCAGTAAACTGGACCTTGAATGATATTTGTGGTGGGAGTGACAGCAGACTGTTTGGTGGAATTCCAACTGTTTTGGGTGGCGACTTTGCACAAATCTTACCAGTCGTAAGACGTGGCTCAAGACAAGCAACAGTTCAAGCCTGCATTCAGCATAGTTCTATTTGGAATAGCCTGCACATCATGAGGCTAAAGATAAGTATGAGGATAGCAGCAAATACTGCTAATCAGTTCTTTATTGACTTTTTAAAAGCCTGGTTACAGATCCAACCCACTATGGGAAGATTCAATTTCCCCCTTTTATTCGCAAGGTTTCCACCTTGGACGAACTTTGTGATCACTTATATCCACCGGCACTATTGCAAGAGGCTATTACATCTAATAGTGCTCTTGTTGGCAGGGCTATCCTAGCCTTCAAGATTGACACGGTGAATGATTTCAATGATAGACTTCTAGATAGAATGCCTGGTATAGAACATCGGTATGAGGCTGTAAACACTGTAGAATCCAATGCAGATGTTGGAGCCGCTGAACTCTATGCCGTGGAATATTTGCAGAGTATTAATATAGCTTCCCTTCCCCCTTCCTGTCTCAGACTCCGTATTGGAGTGCCACTAATTCTACTTAGGAATCTTAGTCCAAAGCATGGAATGTGCAATAGGACAAGATTAAGGCTGTTAGGCATTAGCCGTAACTGTCTTCAGGTGGCAATTCTGGGA
>QFET01009362.1:0-10526 GCA_003316355.1 Tuber calosporum | reverse complement strand
CCTGCTATCGCTTTGGTGTCTAAGGGAGACCTGCTGAGAGGCGAAGACAAGGGGAGTACCCTAGAATGGTTTATAGAGCGAAGGGGAACAATAGGATCGCCGTTCAACCAAGTGTATTCACTGTCTAGGCATCTGTCTGAAGTCTGATGTCTCCTGCTAGCCAGGAGACCACTCTTAAATACATGAAATCTTTCCTGAAAGAGCAGAGGCTCTAGAAACCCGCAGCCACTATCATTACCGGTCAGTCTACAGCTACCGGAATCCTGTGGCCCTGCCGGAGTGCTGGAAAGCCTGGGGCTTTCCCACAACACTGCCTCTATCCTACCGCCGGTATAAATGACCTGTTCCTTCCCTTGGAACTCCTGGGGCACAATACTGCCGATCCTCTAAAGCATACAGTAATAAGTGCGCTGGAATCTAGAGATTCCGGTAGGGAAATAAAATACAAAGGAAATCAAATCAAATGAATGTAATCTGACAAAGGAAAGGCTAATGAGAGTTGGAATAGAGGTACTGGAACATGTACACATGTTACAGATGTATGCTTCGAGGGCTTGGGATTGGGTTCCACTAGGTCCTGCATGGTTTGTGGTAACTGTGACTGATTCCTTCACATGGGGATCGTCTTTCTGAGTGTGGTATGTTCTCCTGACATTCTGGGGTCTCCTGGTTCCTCCAGGGCCTCCACTTCCTCACTGCTGGGTGCTCCTATGCTTCTTCTTCTCAAAGCAGTTATCGGAGTAGTGTCCATGTTTTCCACAATAGTAACAGTCATTATCTCTTCTGCACCGATCCTTCTCAGCCTGGGATACTCTTGGATGCTGAGAGGTATTATTGGAAAACCTTGGGTGATTTGGCTGGGTGTTGTTCTGGGGGCGCTTGGGTGCTTGTTCGGAAACTGCATTAGAGGTTGCATTTCCTTGACGATTTCCATAGAGTCCTGTAGAGTGGGCAATTGCATCTCGCTTTTCCGCTATCTCCACTAGTTGGTCAAAGGAGGTATCTGAAGTGATATGTGGCTTCACTTTTCGATTGAGTTTGATATCCATGGCATCTAGGAGTCTCTGCTTCGCTGAATAGTCCGAAATTGTTCCTGGGGGGAGTCAGTCTCTTAAGGTTTCAAGTCTGATTACAGTATCGGTAATATGTGCTGTTTTTCCGTCGGTAGTTTGCTTGACTTGTAGCCACTGTTCATAGATGGTATCAGTGGATGTGGAAGGAAGGAAGAAGGCCTCGAATTTCTGTTTGAGTCCAGCAACTGTGTGGTCTCCTTGGGAAGCTTCATATTGGGTAAATTTATCGAGGGCTTTCTCTCTGCAATAGGCTCCATAGTATTGCAAGGCTTCAGGGGCATCGTCAGTTATGCCAAAGCTTGCGATGTATCGATGCACCGTGTTGAACCATGAGTTGATTCTCAATGGGTCTCGATCTTTTCCTTCTCCTGTGAATGTAAATGGTGCAGGCCATTAGGGACGATTATTTCCCTCTGGGGGGACTGACATGGCGATGGGTGCAGGGCTTGGATTGCTTGGTGGACTTGGTGGACTAGGTGGTCTTGGTGGACTAGGTAAATCGTCTGGTGCAGGGCTCGGTTCTCTTGGTAGACTAGGTGGTCTAGGTGGCGAAGCTGGGGGTGCTGGTCCTGGAACGTCCTCGGGACCGGAATCTGATTCTGTTTCTGAGCTTGGTTCTTTCTTGGATTAGACTTCTTGGTGGAGCTGTTCTTGGACTTGTTCTTGGACTTGGGCTTGGTCTTGGACTTGGTCTGGAGCTTGGGCTTGGGTGTGGTCTTGAGCTTGGTCTTGGTCTTCTTCTTCGCTGCTGCTGCTATCTACTGAAGATACTTCTGAGTCCTCAGATGGTGGTGCAGGTGGGGGTACTGGCGCTTGACTTTGGGGTCCTGAGGAGGATGCTACCGATCCTCTGGTGAAGTGCCCTCTGGTATCTCTTCGAAGTGAAATGGTTGCTAGCTAGGGTGAGCTGGTTTCGCCAGGAGTCCGCTCAAGGCCTTCTTGGAAACAGGGAGGGGTACTAGTACTGCAGGGTCAAGGTAGGCGAAGGGTGATCAGTCCTCTGCCGAAGATCAAAGTTATACTTGAGTCTAGGTCAAAAAATTTAACCTACTCCGAAGTATCTCGAGAATCCTAAAGGGACTCTGAAGATACTGTTAGGATAGGGGGAAAAGCGTCGATGGATAGGTCTTCAATAGACATGGTAAAAGGTAAGGAACTAATAGAGTGACCGTTCAACTTGTAGTATTAAAGATGATAGTCTTGTGAGGCTTGAGAGTCCGAATCCTTAATGGATTATAGGCTCTTTAAATACAAAAGATTGTAACTAGGAAAACTAAACAAAAGCGCAAACATCCTCTCCTACAAACATGCTAACAGAGGCAGCATACCAATGTAACCATATTCCGGAAACAGAGGGTTAAAAGCGACTGGATGGAGCTAACAAAACAAGTAATGGAATCCAAACAGGAAGGAACAAAAGATCGCTACTACTATACAAATCCAGTAGGTATAGCAGGAGGATAGCGATACCCAAATGGGTAGAAGCATGGAGGGGTAGTAATAAGCGAAACAAGGAAAGAATAACCAGTTAGGAAGTCATTACCAAGTAGGAAGGGACAACCAAATAGTAGCGCTTATCAGGTATAAACCCAAATAAGTAATAACCAACATCAAGTCAGTAGTAATAGTAGAACATAATAGGATTCCGTTACACACTCTCACTTTGATGAGAACTGCCTAAATGGCCATGCACACGATTACGTTGGTCCTTTGGTCTACCCCTCCTCCATCCTCACCTCCTGATGGTTGATTGGCTGGCACCCTACTGCTCACCTAGCTGGCACCTTACTGCCCCCCCTAAGCCCGTACCTTAGTACTACACCAAGGCTGACACTCCGTCCTCTGATCTCAGCACTGGGTCCTGCCACAAGCTGGCTTCGCTTCTTTAGGTTCTTCTTCTGAGGGGGCCCCTTTCCACCCTTGGTGACAGGCTATATGTTCACAGGAATGTCTTCCTACTTTGTGCTCTTGGCGGCTTATTATTGGAGCTGAAACTGTATGTGTCTGGTACCTAGGCCTTTGGTTTGACTTTCCTCTTAAATGTTGAGGTTTTCTTGTTATGTGTTCTCTTGTGTTGCATTTGGTTGGTTCACTGTTGGGGCTTGGAGTTGTTTTTATGTTAGTTTGTTTGCTCTCTGGTTGTGATTACTGCGTAGCGGCTGGTTAGGATAGTTTTTTACACCGGTTGGGTCATGCTTCCCTTATGGTTTTTCCATAGCTGTCCTGGGTCAGGGCAGGGGAGGAGGTTTGTTTAATGCCATAGTTAGCGCTGCATGTAGATTCTGTACCTTGAACATGAATAAAAACTGAATTAAATAAAAAAAAAAAAGCAGACAGCTTTAATCCATTTTCTGTATCCGCTACAAACTAATACCTGGTTACCCTCCTATTTCGCTGTCACTCTTAGTCAGGCAAACCAAGTGTCACACTAAAGCAAGGGTGACACTTCGCCTTTTTTATCCTTTCTTTTTTGCTTGTCTGTATTTTTTTTATCCAGATTATTGCACTTTGTTTCTTTAACAATAGCATAGTTTGAAAATATAATTATTCTCAATACTAGTATATTCCTACATCCTAATTTTATTTTATACCTCCAATTATAAATATTACAATTCATATCCTCATATTCAATTTCGATGTAAGACCCTATTGAAGCACCACACTTGGAACAAAAGGAAAGGTTAAATCGTACAATTGAATAGCTAGATTCAGAGCCAACAGAGAGGGCCAGAACTGCAGCAAAAATCTTTATTGTTAAACTATCATCAATCCGAATGTGTCAACTTGGCAAGCGACATTATGAAAGAAATTCCTGTGGAATCCACAATCAACATGGTGGTAACAATGCTATTCTAACTGAGGCCCAGGAGGACGCAGTATTTAGGTACTGCTATGAGCAGGTAGAGATAGGGTTTAGAGCTTTACCATTAATCATTTATGCTGCTATCTGTTTTCTTTGTCAACAGGAACAAAGGCAATCCACCTTGACCCGAATGGTTCCAGCTTTGGCTAAAGAAGAAACCAGATCTTCTTTGTATCAAGACAAAACCTATTACCCCTGTTCGAATTGCTACTGATACTGAAGAAGATCTCAAGAACCTTTTGGTTGGGTATCAAGACACGCTTTCCCATTATAGGATGAGTAAAGCAAAGTACTTTTATATTATGGATGAGTATGGAGTACAGGTTGGATGTCCGATAGGAGAAACTGTAATAGTACCTGCAGAAGTTACAGAGCTTTATATTGCAAGTCCAGAAAATCGAAAGTCTGTTACAAATATCGAATCTGTATGCCCAGATGGAAGCACAACAATGCTACCAGTTATGTTCTGTCTGGGAGAGAAGATTATGGAGAATTTGATTCATAACAATCTAAGTGGTGCTGAAGTGATTGCAGTTTCACAAACTGGATATACAAACGAGTATATTGCTCTCAGTTGGCTTAATCACTTTATCAAGCATATGGATGCAGGTCCTAATACACACTAGCTTATTCTCCTACTCTATGGCTATGTTTCATATCACTAGAATGACATTATGATTAAATGTCATGAAAATCACCTTATTCCATTCCAATTTCCCTTACACCTCACACAGGTTCTGCAACCTCATGATGTTGGTATTTTTCGACCTTGGAAGCACTATCATAATATGGCAATAGAAACTGCCCTTCACTCTCTTGAAGTCAACTATACTATTTCCTCTTTCTTTCGTGACCTAAGATCTATTTGATAACCAACCTTCCAGCCATATACTATCAAGAACGCCTTTAAGTATTTTGGCATGTTTCCTGTTTCATTTTAAACTGCGGTGAAAAAAATGACCCACTATTATAGTAAAAGAAAGGTGGTGTTGGCGTGATCCACCAGTGAAAGTCGAAATAATGAAGTTACTGGTACTCAGACTTCAGATCCTACAGAGGATATTCCATAGATTGAGCTTCCTGTACTTCCCAATACATATTTCGACTGTAAGACAGGATTGGGAGACTGGATAGACCAAGTTGATAAGTTCAGTCCAACTTCGAAAACTCTATTTCAACAATGGGCACAGGGCACTGAGGTTGTTCTTGCTCTAGCACCTCAGCAATCAGAACAATACCAGTATATCAAACTCAGATCCGCGAAAAGGAGAGTTAAAAAAGCAAATCCCGGCAGGTTATTCGGAAGGGAGGTGTCATTAGTGTTGTATATGCAAGACTTCAGAAAAAGGAAAGCGAGGAGAAAGAGTTGATAGAGGTTATCAAAAGGTCAAAAAAGAATATTTAGATGGCTATCAAATGGGCAAAGAAAGCATTAAACTGTAGGGGTAATGATGCTTGGAAGGCAGAAAAGGAAAGGAAGAAGCAAGTGCAAAATATTTGCATGCAAGGTGGCATTGTTCCAGAAGAGATGTTGATTACAATATCGGATCCAGAAAAGAACCTAACCCACGATGACCTTGAGTCTCCTGTAGCACCAACTGATTTATCATAAGCTCTCTTGCTATTATAGATGAGACCTACTGCATTAATTGGTATAATTGACTCACAGGTGCCAGGTTCCAATGTCAGAAGGGCTAGAGTAGGGAGTATTATTGTGCAAGGGATGAGGTGGGTGAAGGTCATTTGAGCTGTAGAAGGAGTAGAGGTGGAGGTGGGGGAGCTGAAGGTCGAGTTGATAGAAGTGGAGGAGATACTGATGAAAGTTTGAGTAATGAATCAGATTCAGATTGTTCAAGTAAATCAGCAGATTCTATTTCTGGGAATGCTGATTTTGTTACCTTGAATTGAAACTTTGAGCTTATAAGCCAAATCAATATATAAAGTTGGTAGCATATATTCTCTTAATCTAAGCTGATCAATCAAAAAGAAAACAAAAAGAAAAAAAAATGTGAAGCGTCACACTTGCTTTGGTGTCACACTTGGTTTGCCCCACTATCAGCGACAGCGAAATATTAGGGTAACCAGCTATTAGGCGATTGAAATCTCATATCTCTGAGAAATCTTAACCTGCTCCTTTGTACAGATTGCCAACCCCTCTGGCCTTCCCATAGGGTGGGGACTTGTCTATATCTATCTCTCCTCTCTAAACATATTAGGGTCTACCCCTTTGAGTTACTCGTCCCCTCTCTCTCCCATCATTCTTCCTGGTTGTCCTCTCCTTTCCCTGCTTTTGTTTAACCTCAGTAGGTTTATTTACTCTACCTCGCTTAATAATCGCATGGTCAGTAAGGCCTTTGGTGCTTACTACACAGGACTGGGAACAAGGTCTGCCATATAGGTGAACAATCCAGCATCGCTATAGTCGATTTTCCTAGTGCTTCACCTTGGGCCTCTCTTGGGTGTCCCACACCGTAGTAACTCCACCCCTTAGAGAATCAAGAGACGAGAGTTGGTGTGCAGAACCTTATTTAATCGGCTTTAGCACTTTAGGGCAGCCTAGTATGACACGTATGCTATTCCAATAGTTGTTTGGACACTTGTGCTTATCTTGCCTACTCTCCCTCACTCCTTCTATCCCTTGTCTTTTCACCCTTCATCGCCCTCCCTGCCTTGAGAGTTGATCAGTTGGCACTTAACTGCCCTAAACTAGTTGGCACCTTACTACTACCTCCAGGCTGACATTCTGTCCTCTGGACTCAGCTCTGGGCCCTGTTCAAAGCTGGCTTCACTTCATTTAGGTTCCTTTTCTAAGGGGGTCCATTGCCACTCTTGGTACTTAGCCATATACCCACTGGAATGACTACCTACTTTGTGCCGTTGCTTGATTATTATTGGAGCTGGAACTACATGTGTCTGGTACTAAGCCCAATAGTTTGACTTTGATCTTAGACATTAGGGTTTTCTTGTTAGATGTTGTCTTTTGTTGTATTTGGTTGGTTCAGTGTTAGGGCTTGTAATTATTTTCATGTTAGTTTTATTGGCTTGCTGGTAGTGATTACTGCATGGCAGCTTGTAAGGATATTTTTTTATACCAGTTGGGTCAGGCTTCAGTTACAGTTTTTCCATAACTTTCCGGGGTTGGGGCTGGGGAGGAGTTTTGTTTACTGCTATAGCTAGAAGTTCATGTAGATTCGGTACCTTAAACATGAATAAAAACTGAATTAAAAAAAAAAAAAAAAAAAAAGTAGAAGAAGAAGAAGAGGCTGAGAGCTTTAAACACTTCAATACTAACAGTGCCAACCCCCAGAGGTTAACTGGCTCACAACCTGGGGCACTCAAAAGAGTTCCTGCTTGTTCAACACAACTTTACTGCTCAACCCAACTTTGTGGCTTACCATACTAATCTTGTAGCTCAACACCACTTTGAGGCTCAACCTGACCTCAAGGGTAATAACACTTTGGACTCAATGCCACTTTGTGGCTAAATTCCACTTTGATCCTTTATTCTATTTATAGGTAATAAGACTTTTGGCTTCAATAACCCTGAATAAATTAATTCAATTTAATTATATATGATAGCTTTCCAGTGTAATTTCATCCTGAACTTGGAATAAACCAGAACATGTTATTGAGTATCAAAATCTTATTCGCCACAAAGTGGAATTGAGCCCAAAAGTGTGGTTGAGCCACAATGTGGTATTGAACTCAACGTGTTGTTAGCCCTAAAACCATGTTGAGCCACAAAAGGGTGATGATCCACAAGATTAGTATGGTAAGCTACAGAGTTGTGTTGAGCCGTAAAGTTGTGTTGAGCTGGGAGGCACTCTTTAGAGTACCCCAGGTTATAAGCCACTAAATATTTGGCAGTTGCTACCACTGCAACAACCTTGGCACGATTAGTAGAACCATTATATCTACAGTGAGTTTCCAATATCTGAAATTGTGCTTTCACTATACCCAGTATTCTTCAATACACTTGGTTGCTACTGCATGTCATAGATTCAAAATTTCCTTCTTATTATATATATAAGCTATTATTTAATAATGATTTGGTATAATATTAACTTAATTTTGCAGAAAAAGGTTTAGAATACAAAGTAGTTTATTTAGAGAGAAAGGGCCGAATAGTTTAAATTCCTTTGATAACTTGCATGCTGTCCTTTTAACCGATATTGAATTCCATGATATAGTATGTGAACAACTTTTGAAATACTATAGCCGGTATTCTCAAGTGTCTATATTCCTGGTTGAACAATAAAACCTTTTCGATAAGTATTACTTAACATACTTGAATCATGTACTAACCTTTCCAACTAGTTCAAATATAATCAATAGTGTAATCAAAAGCTCAGGCAATTAGTACAGTTTATCTAGGAAATCTTTACTGTATTTGATTTGTAGTAGCCTCATATCCTGAGATAGTTATAGGAATTAAAGACTTATTGATAAAACTAACACAATTATCAAATAAGTGATAAGATTTATAATTTTAGTAGATTTTGCTGGCACTATTGTTAAAAAGGGTATTTGAAGAGGATGGTTGTAGAATATATTCATGGCTAATACTATTAACTGATCTCAATACATTTTTTGAAAATACAGATTCTAGTTTCTAAAGAATCTTGTAATCAATCCTGGGTAGTATAGTATGATACTCCTTTCTAACCATATAGGTAAATATACTAACTTGATGTTTGATTATGTTATACTTATTATCTTGAAGTAATTTCTCTGTTTGCAATATTTGACAAAGAGATTTGATACTGGCTAAAGGCATGTAAAAGCAATTTAGGATTTATTTGTCATAGGTTGAGTTGAGAAATTTATTGGTATATCCTAGGCTAGTAAGAATAGAGGTGTTCCTAGGTTGACAGGTATGATGTGGGTATTTGTAATAGAGGTATTTTAAAAAGATTGCAATAAGTGAGACAAGTTGAATTGCCACAAGTGTTAAAACTACTGTATTTTTAACATTGGATGGAGTTTGGGTTAGGTCTATTATGAGAGGATTGTTTTTTATAATTTGTATATAGTTGAACAAAAAGTAATGAGCAGAAGTATTGATAATGGTTGAAGCTTTCTGAAATGAATACAATTAAAGGTTATTAATGGTAAATATTATTAAAATGCCTTTATTTTTTCATCTATCTAATAGGATTCTAAATATTTTAGCTTTATTTTGCATTTCAATTCTGTTAACTATTATTTTAATTATATTTATATTGGGTGCCAGTCATAATGTGCTCCAGATATCGCACTGTTTTCAAATTTGAAAAGCTTCACTGATGGTAACATTTGGCAAAAAATAAAACCTAAGAATTGAAGAAAAGATGATTGAGAATTATATTGAGATTATTATTTTCTTATTTTGTTGAAAGCAAGGTAGGCTTGCTGTTTCATATAGCTCTTCCTTTAGTAGATGGAATATTTTGTTATATCAACCATAGTTTAAAATTTTTATATAATTCAGTATTTGTTGCTTAGGAAATAGATTTTTGGCTTATAGAAAGCATATTTGAGATTAATTCTAATACATAAAACCTATAAACAAGGATAACCCCAGTCAGCTTTTCAAGATATGCTCCAAATCATATGTCAACTATTTAATGTTACTATTGAGAATCATCTAGAACAACTTATAACAGTCCTTTATTCTATCTCTTTTTATATTAAAAATATACTCCTAGATCCTAGCACTCTTCTAATACCTCTCTTTGAAAAACCTAAAGTTTTAAGATGCACATAATATATTATTTCAATTATACTAGTATTACTTTTTATACTACAATAATATTGTTATTTAAAGCTTTTACGTTAAGTTCACATAAAAGATATGGCTTGGTGCTTAATTTGTACAGCCACATTTAATATTATATTTTTAGCCTGGTGTGCGTTTTGAATGGTACAAACCATAATATCTATTTTTGATATATATATTGGACTATATCAATATTACCCTATTTGTTATTTTCTAACCTTATTGTTACGATCCTATGCTGTAAGCTGGTTTTGCAACAGGTAACTACTTCTCTTTGGGTTGGATGAATATGACCGGGCAGTTGTTATAGTTCGGTATGGGGCGTGGCGCTAATCTCAGCCACTAAGGTAGGAGTACTATTGCAACGAGTAGTAGTAGGCGGATTTCCACTACTGCTCTTAGGCCTATGCCTACGCAGTCTTGATAGCTGAACCCTATGGTTCCTATCGCACAACGCCAATAGGGGAATGGAACGGTAAAGAGGTAAAGTAATTGTATAGGAGAGAACTTAGATGGTTGCGTGAAGAGTCCTAACTACAGGTCACCTAGAGGTCCTTATATAGGCACTCTTCCCTTAACCCTGACCCTGGTGACTCATACCTGTGAGTCACATGACCTCTATGACTCATAGTGAGTCATAGTATGAAATCCATCAGCTGACTCTTCTGAGTCAACTGTGCCGCGTGCCAAGCAATCATAACTTATGATATAAGTCATGTGCCCTAAAGTGGTCACATGCGCGAAACCCATGACTCATAGTATGAGTCATGTGCGAAAATCATTAGATCATATGACTCACAAATGTGAGTCATGCGCACGATCAACCAATCAC
>QFET01009349.1:0-43768 GCA_003316355.1 Tuber calosporum | reverse complement strand
TACAGGTCGCCTAGAGGTCCTTATATAGGCACTCTTCCCTCAACCCTAACCCTGGTGACACATACCTGTGAGTCACATGACCTCTATGACTCATAGTGAGTCATAGTATGAAATCCATCAGCTGACTCCTCTGAGTCAACTGCGCCGCGCGCCAACCAATCATAACTCATATTATAAGTCATGTGCCCTAAAGTGGTCACATGTGCGAAACCCATGACTTATAGTGTGAGTCATGTGCGAAAATCATTACATCAAATGACTTACAAATGTGAGTCATGCGCACGATCAACCAATCACAACATAACAATGATTGCACAAGTGTGCATCATGTGAAACCCCATGACTTCTAATGGGTCATAGGGCGAAATATAACAACCTTGTGACGCATACCTATGAGTCATGCGAAATTCTGCCTTGCTTAGTCACCAATTGTGACATTAGCTCCCCTCTCCCTTAAGCCTGAGTCCCTTCAGGCTTAACGTCCCATCTTCGTCAGGCTTTCTCCAAACCTGCAGAGTTACTTTTTCAATTTCCAAACTTGATGTTCGGCGGACTGGTAGTTCCTCCGACTTCCTCTAAGGTGGTGTGTGCCGCCCTAATAGTCCGATCCCGGTTATCAATCATTCTCTGATATGTCCACATATTAGTTCTTTGGGCCTCATTGTGGCTTCGGCGGTTCCAAGTTGTTCTCGTAGCTCTTGTAACTGGCGTTGCAAACTCTCTTCATCGGGGATCGTCTCGATTTCGCTTTTTTCGCCCCCCTCCCCCTTCAACTATGTACTCACAGTTGTTTTTCTTTTCCTAATACGTGCATCATTTTCCGTAAGGGGTGCCGGTTCCCCAGTTCATCTTAGGTAAAACCCAGCATCGATTGTGTCGTGTCTGTGAGTACGACAAGTGTCCTTGAAACAGTGTTTCCAAGACGTCTCCTTGTGTGGTTGTTGCCGTTTGCGCAACTTGGGCTGTCGTGGAAACCAATTGCTTCCTTCCTTGTCGCGTAAATGAGTGTTGCAGGAATCATCGTAACAGGCAGTCCACGAAATAGCTTTGTTTGCTGCCTACTTTTCCCTTTCTTCCTGAGTAGTGTATGGCGGGCTGGTAGGGGTAGTAGCCATGGGGTTATCGCCCCAGCCTTCGTCTGGACCCAATGGCATTGGGTCTTGCCTCGTGGGTTCGATTTTGACTGTAACCCACTCTGGGTTTTCTTGGGTACTGCTGATGGAAACGTTCAATGGCGATGCTGGCATTGTTGAAGTTTTCCGCAGGGTACCAAGTTTTGTCGTGTTCTGGTGAGTAGCCAGTCCACTTAGGTCTGTATTGTAGGTGTTTTCGGTGTATGCGTGAATCAATGATTTCTTCGAGTTCGTACTCGCTTTCTCCTTCTATCTCGATTGGAGGTGGTGGTGATTGCTTTTTTGAGGGGAACTGATTGTCTTGGTATGGTTCGAAGAGTGAGATGTGGAAGGTGTTGTGGACCTTCATCTGTTGGGGCAAGGCCAATATATAGGCACTTGTACCCACCTTTGTAAGAATCTTGAATGGTCCGATTTTCTTGTAATCCAGCTTCTTGCATGGTCTTTTGGTCCTTATATTCCTTGGCAGTAACCAGACCATGTCGCCAGACTGGAGATTCGGATGGGGTTTTCTGTGTTGATCGTAGTTTTCTTTTTGTCGTAATTGTGTACAGACCATTTCCTGCTGTAGGATATTGTGCAGCTGACCCATCTCTTCCTTTTTCGGGGTTCCCTTTGGTATCATGTGGCCTATCGCCCTATGTTCCGGATGTTGTCCGTAGTTTGCGCAGAAGGGTGTGGTCTTAATGGTTTCCTGTTTTCCATTTTTGTAGGCAAATTCAGCTAATGGTAGTAATTCCGTCCAGTTATCTTGCTGATAGTTGACATAGGCCCTTAGGTATTGTTCCAGTATTCCGTTCGTCCTTTCAGTTTGTCCGTCGGTTTGTGGATGGAAGGCGGTGCTCATTCTTTGTTCAATTCCAAGGGATTTTGTAGTCTCTTTCCACAAGTCTGATGTAAATAGCGTTCCTCTATCGGTGATGATATCTTGTGGTAGTCCATGGAGTCGGAATATTTCAAGTAGGAATATCTGGACAAATTCTTTGGTGTTCATATCCTTGTTGCAGGGTATGAAATGGCTCATTTTTGTCAACCGGTCGATAACCACCAGGATGGCGTCATAATCGTCTGATTTCGGCCATCCGTGATGAAGTCCCTTGCTGTCGATTTCCATGGTTGGTGTGGCGCCTCGTTCGGTTGTATTAGTCCGTAGGGCGCGTGCCTTATCGCTTTCGTTCTTTGGCATGTATCGCAATTCTTGACATATCTCTTTATGTCGTCTCGCATCTTTGGCCAATAATATTGTCGGGATAGTAGTTCCGTAGTTTTGCTGGTTCCGCCATGCCCAACTGCGGGGTTATCGTGATTTTGTTGTATGACTTGAGTTCTGATCTGTTCGTGTTCTGGTACCCAAATCTTTCCTTGATGCCATAGGCATCCTTCCGTCCATTCACATGCCCCTAGAGCCACTCCTTTCATTTCTTTCTCTCCTTTCCTAAGGGTTTCCTGGATTGCTCTTATCTGTCTGTCTTTCATGCTTGCTTCTCGGATGCCAAAATCTTCAGCGACAAACTTGACCACTTCCATGGCTACGAAGTATTGTTCTTTTGGGAGTAAGATCCTTTGTTTTTGTTGGATCCTCTCGTCGTTTTTTTTCGTGACATCTTCTGCTCTCCTAGTAAGGGCATCTGATTTGCCCCCTTCCTTCCCGGGTCGATATTGTATTTTGATATCGTATTGACAAAGGGTCTCGCTCCATCGGATTTGTCTGTCCTTAAGCTCTTTTGTCGTGGTAAATGGTACCAGGTTCTTATGGTCTGTGAGGACCAGGACCTGGTGTCTGCTTCCTTTTCCATATCTTCTCCATTCTTTCAACGCTTGGACAATAGCTAAGAGCTCTTTGTCATGGATATCGTAGTTGCATTCCGCGGGAGTCATTGTTTTTGACCGTTATGCCACTGGCCTCCCTTTTCCATCGCTCCCCTTCTGTGATAGAATGCCTGAGCATACATATTTTGAAGCGTCGGTCTCAATCATGATTTCCTTGGTTGGATCGTAGTGTACCAGTAGTGGGGCTGAAGTAAGTCGCCGGCGCAATTCAGCGAATGCTTTTTGTTGGTTCTCGGTCCAGTTCCATTTGCAGTCCTTCTTTGTCAGTTGATAGAGTGGTTTAGCTATCCGACTAAACGATATTCTGAATCGTCGATAGAAGTTGCAGAATCCCATAAAGCACTGTATTCCTTTCTTCCTTTCGGGTGGTTTCCATTCCCATATTGGTTTTTTTTTGATAGGATCAACGCAGACTCCTTCCTTGTCGATGATGAAGCCTAGGTATTCGGTTTGTTCCTTGTGACATTCGCACTTCGATGGCTTCAGTGTCAGCCCTTCTTTTCTCCAGGCTTCCATAATCATCCTGACATGGGTTCGGTGTTGTTCCAGGTTTTCTGAATATATCAGAATATCATCTAAATAAACGATACAACAGATATCCAGAAACCTGCTGACAATCCTATTGACCCATCACTGAAACGCTGCAGGAGCATTTTTGAGTCAGAATGGCATGACCGTGTATTCGTATAAGCCGTATTTGGTGGTAAAGGTAGTTTTCCATTTGTCTCTGTGTTTGATTCTGATGTTGTGATATGCGTTTCGGATGTCTAGTTTAGTAAAGACCTTGGCTCCTCTAAGCCTATCGAGGGCTTCTCCTATCAGTGGTTGGGGATATCGGTCTCGTTTGGTGACTTTGTTGAGACCTCGGTAGTCCACGCTTAGCCTTAGCTTGCCGTCTTTCTTCTTAACAAACAGGATTGGTGATCCCCCGTTTGCATAAGAGTCTCGAATCCAGTCCCGGTTCTTATTGATCCTGATGTATTCTCTTAGTTCTTGCAGCTCATTTTCGCCCAATGGGTATAGCTTTCTTGCTGGTACTGTTTCTCCCTTTTTGAGGTTGATATCCAAGTCAACCTTTGGTCGGTGGGGAGGTAGGCGAGTTTCTTCCTCTTCCTTGAACATGTCCAGGTACTGATGGTATTCCCTTGGCACAATGTTTCTGGTTTTGTCTTTTTCTTGTCCTTTCTTGGCCTTGATAGCCAATTCGGTACTGACATTGATCTTTTCGATCCTGGTAGGTTCATTCGTCTTATAGTCCCACTTGAGGATTCCTGTGACTTCGCCTCTTCGGTAGAACTTTCCGAATGACGCACCGGAGATCTCGTTGATCTCAATCTTGTAGCGTTTTGGCTGGTCCGTACTTCTAAACCCTGCTGCGCCTGTCCTAGTAGGAGCCACTTGCTCCACTTCTTCGCATTGTCCTATGAGAATCTTTTCGCATATCAACAGTCCGATGCGGTCTCCCGCCTCAACTGTGTAACTGTCCTTTCCCAGGTTGACCAGGACCACCTTGACATCTCCTGTATAGTCGACGTCGATTACTCCCGCATTGACAGTAAGCTGGTACTTATATGCCAATCCGCTGCGCTGAGCCACCCGCCTATAGGTGCCTTCTGATAGTCCTATAGCTATCCCGATATTGACGATTCCTTGTTCTTTTGCCGGTATCGTTATTCTCTCCTCTGCATACAGGTCATGTCCTGCAGCCTTGGCTGACCCCAGGGTAGGGAGTGTGGCCGTATTGCTCAATCTTTGGATTTTGATGTTCTGGACATCCTTGGCCTGGATCGTGGAGAACTGTATCTCCAAGTTCTCTTCCAGGGCTTGCGATTCAGGAAATAAGTCCACTGCTGGCGAGCTTTCGAGGCATCCTCTGGTACACCACTCGCTATCGAACATGATCTTATTGCTTTCCCAATCGATCTTAGGGTTGTGTCTTCTTAACCATGGCAGGCCTAGCACTGACTCATGGTTGGGTAGATCTGCGATTTGGAAGGTTGCCACTTCCCCATGGCTGCCGATGTCCATAGGTACTTCCGCTATATGGGTAATTGGTCACATAGCGCTCGGCTCCCTGTCCGCAAGGTAGATTTCCCGTATTTCTTTCGCTTTCTTTGTTCTTATGCCAGGCTTGTTGCTGAAGTCCTTGTCAATAAAGTTTTCTGTAGTGCCCGAGTCAATCATGCCGTTGATGATGACTGTCTTGTCCTTGCCATGTTAACGCATTTTGACCATGGCATGGTCTTTTTCTTGTTCCAATGTTTCAGTATTTGTAAGTGCCATGTAGATGTTGCCGATTCCGATGGTTTTGGTTTTGTTGTCCCGCAGCCCATCTCTTACTGGGGACTTTCCTAGTTTCCCGACTCTCCAGGTGTATCTCAGATCTCCATTTCGTGTAGGTTGGTTTCCTGGTTTCCAGCGATTATTGGTGGTCTTGCTGTTGAACTGCCTAGTATAGTCCTTGTCATCTCTTGCATTTCGGCAATTACTGAGTCTGTGCCCAGGTCTGGCGCATCCTAGGCATGGGTTGTTGTCCCTACTTCTTGTGAACTCTGCACGTGAGTGGTTTAGCCGTGGACGCCTTCTGGTAGCATCCAGGTCCATTGGGTCGCCTCGAGTTTCTATAGTGTTGCCCGACTTCCAGATTCCGTTATTGTTCCTGGGCGGTTCCTCTTGTTGGATAAAGGTACTGTTGTTTCCTTGAAGGTGCTTGATCATGTTGATCCGGTTTTCTTGTTCGTTTGTCCAGGCTGCAAGGGCATCGACATTTGCCGCTACCATGTGGTCCGCTGCCCATGCGTCCATGAGCGTTCGGTTAATTCCTTTAAGGAATTGGCGTCTTAGTGTACCATCATCCTCAATCGCCTCTGTAGCTGTGAGGCGAAAGTCATTCCAGTATTCCGTGACTGGTTCCTTGCCTTGCCTCAGGCGGTCGAGTTTTGCTCTAGCTGCATTTTCTGCATCCAGATCCCCAAACTGGTATTTGAGGGCTGTAGTGAAATCTTCATATGTAGTCCATGTCTCCGGCTTGTGTCCTTCTGCAAATGGGGTTATCCAGCTTGCTGCTCTATCCCTTAACAAGCTTTTGACGTAGGTGATGCATTCCGTATGTCGTGTTTCTTGTGTCGCAACAAAGTATGGTTGGCATTGCACTAAGACGGTTCGTAGTTTGGTCCTTGTCCCAGAGAAGGTAGGAGGTTTCTTGACTTTGATCCGGTTGTTGGTTGTTTCTCGCTGGTTGTTTATCAGAGTCAGGATCTCTTGGAACTGTGCAGTTATAAATCCTGCTAGTTGAATACCTGCTCCTCCACCGGCAATTGCTGGTCCCGGTGCTGACATCGTTTCTGGTCTTGGGGTTTCTGGTTCCAGAGATCCTGTTGGTGAGGCCGGCTCAGGGGTCACCGGACTTGTGGTTCTTTGTGACTGGCTTCTGGATAGGTTTGTGCTAATTGCTTGTTCAAGTGCCGGGCCAAGTGTTGAAGTATCGATTTTGCCCTCAGTAAGGTCGATGTCGTTGTCTGGAGAGTCTGCCGTTTTGTAGTTGGGTGTTGCTCAGGTGACGCAACAAAATGTTATGGTCCTATGCGGTAAGCTCGTTCTTCAACAGGTAACTACTTCTCTTTGGTTTGGATGAATATGACCGGGCCGTTGTTGTAGTCCGGTATGGGGCGTGGCGCTAATCTCAGCCACCAGGGTAGGAGTACTATTGCAACGAGTAGTACTAGGCGGAGTTCCACTATTGCTCTTAGGCCTATGCCTACGTTGTCTTGATAGCTGAACCCAATGGTTCCTATCGCACAACGCCAATAGGGAATGGAACGGTAAAGAGGTAAAGTAATTCTTGAGGAAAGAACTTAGATGGTTGCGTGAAGAGTCCTAACTACAGGTCGCCTAGAGGTCCTTATATAGACACTCTTCCCTCAACCCTAACCCTGGTGACTAATACCTGTGAGTCACACGACCTCTATGACTCATAGTGAGTCATAGTATGAAATCCATCAGCTGACTCCTCCGAGTCAACTGCGCCGCGCGCCAACCAATCATAACTCATATACTAAGTCTTGTGCCCTAAAGTGGTAACATGCGCGAAACCCAGGACTTATAGTGTGAGTCATGTGCGAAAATCATTACATCATATGACTTACAAATGTGAGTCATGCGCACGATCAACCAATCACAACATAACAATGATTGCACAAGTGTTCATCATGTGAAACCCCATGACTTCTAAAGAGTCATAGTGTGAAATATAACAATCTTGTGACTCATAACTATGAGTCATGCCAAATTCTGCCTTGCTTAGTCACCAATCGTGACATGCATGGGATGGAGGACCTTTAGCAGCAAGGACCTTATCCACTCCCCTCTGAACTAACTGTTGGAAGCGGGGACAAGCACCAACATCCGTTAGGTCTTCCGAACCACAGAAACGACCATGGGTCTGTTTCAACTTCGGACCTTTGGGATTTTGCATTATCGGTTCACCAGTCACTTTCGTACATGGCGGGCTATGGTGAAATGCGATATTCCCATCAAGTCTTCCCACGATCCTACAAGCAGGAGAACAATCTGCGGTAGCAGACTGCGCTTCTACCCCTGGAAACCCAGTCATCCTGGCGCCGCCCGTGGGTTTGCCTGGAGCCGGCGGTGCTGTCGGCAGGACAAGCGGTGCCGGATTTTGTGGTAAGGCTGGCAAGGGAGTTGCCTCTGCCACCGCATATGGTCGCTCAGCTTCTAAAACTACAGTTGGCGTTGATGGCTCAGCCGGAAGGGCTGCAACGGTGGTCGTAGGTTTAGGTTTTGCGGGTCTCTTGTCCTTTTGAACCCCTTCTAGGCGTGAAGACCTCCGCACCGTGCCTGAGCCAGAAGGGCTCGGAGATGGCCTCGCTAGGCGGGCTTCAACAGCGAGGGCAAAAGGTGATACCCAAGATGTACCTGGAGTGAGGCCAAGTCCCAAAGCTTCCCTGGCATGTAGCGTTAAATGCTCATGCCATATGACATTTGCCATGGCTTCCGCAAAGTGCGGGGCAAAACTAATTGGTCCTGTGCGAACAAGGGCAAGCGGAGAAGCTTGCTACATAATCACATCATTTTCGGAATCAATGCTGATTCCTTGACTCACAGCCCACTTGAGGGCCTTTAGGCGACCCTTCAGCGCTTGCGCTGTCATGACCTGCTGGCGATAGGCATCTTGGACCTTCTTTACCCAGTCGGTGGCCATGTTGACCATTTTCTCTTGAAAATAGGTCTGCTTTGCCTCCACAAAGCATTCGAGTTGGGACTGTGCTTCCACGAACCTACGGCCAAATTCATGTAGGATGTAATTCTGAAAGACTTCGTGGGAGAAACATTCAAAAGTAACCCCTTCAGGGACCGCCTCAGGTACCATCACGGAGGGATTGTGGGTGATGGATTCCATGAGTGCCCTAGGATGGGAGACCACCATGGTCTGACATTCCTCAGGCACCTCAATGGGTGCCGCTTCAATCAAGTTCGTAACCGCCTCCCAACCCAGGCCTCTTAGGTCTGCGATAACATCGTAGTCCAAGAGGGGACCCAGTGTGGGAGGGACGGTAGTCCATTGTAAACGCCTAAGAGACATTTCAGACATAATACTTTCCACCCTGGGCTACTTGTTCCTGACAAGGTTACCAGTACTCGTAAATATCAGAAAGGGGTCTCGAGGAGTAACAATTCTCAGGATAGAGTTAAGCGAAGAGCTTAACGATATACTGTACCGGGGGCACCCTATAGGAAGATGGATCCTAAGGTTGCGACTGCACCAAAAGACTCAACGCAAAGTTTACAGAAGGTAAAGATAAAATAATTGAATCAAATGATAAAACTTAATATCGTTAAGCCAGAGCTTCACTCATTTCAAGTCTTCTCGAGAGGATAGTTGGTTATCAGAGTACAGTGCCGTTCGCGTTTACTTAAGTAGAATTATAAAGCCAATGACACACATCCCTACTCCGACCGTTAAGAGAGCTCCCTTCTCCACTCAGGGATCATTTGACACATGGCCCTTGCGGAATTAACTTCAGGGCCTGTGGATCGCTCGGATAGGTTGAGTCCGTTCAATCATAAAGGTTTTCTGCAATGCATTTTGATTATGCCTGCAGGAGAGAAAAACCTTTCTGATCGCCGTCTTGTCAATAGCTAACTGAAATCCGACTTTGAACCCAAACCTAGGTATGAGACTCAGTAGCCCTATGGCTTTTCCGTCTATGCAAGCACTGCAGTCAACTGTGTCTACTTGGCCTATCGGCAGCTCTCTTTGTGACTGCGTAGCTCCCACGGTAAGTGTCTTTACTGAGTTGGCTAAATAGGCGCTACCTATAGCCAACCGTTCAGGGATCACCTTAGCCGTGATAAGACTGAATGCCTCTTTGAGTCCTGTAACGTCCCTCATTAATGGTAGAGCGCCTGGGCTATCGTTGTGTAAGTAGTAGAGTTTTATCCGGACAAACTTCCGTTTATCCCTGACTTTCAGATAGCTATTCCGTGGGACCCCCATACCTCTCACATGGATTATAGGCACCTAGAGTACCCTCGGAAGGCCATCTGATGTCAATACTAACAACTTGCCCAGGTCGGCCGTCGCCCACCCCTATATATATCTTACGGACAGCATCTGGTCGGAAGGACGGCGGTGACGTATACGGGGTTATGCTACCACCTTCGATATCTCAGTTTTGTTAGGCTATTACCAACTGTAACCCTTTCCCACCCGTTGTAAGGGGCGAACGTGGGAGCCGCAAGGGGGTGTTGGACGCACCAAAATCACTCCAACCACCCTGGGGTACTTGTAGTAGGATTTCGCGTTTGGCGTAACGTTAGGGGAGGGTAACTTGAGGTCCACGATTTCTTCCGCGATCCCCTGTGTAGGGTAACTAGGCCCTATCATGGTGCAAATCGCTGCGGAAGTCTGTGTAACGCCCTTTGCGTCACCAGAAGGTTCCACGTAACTGACCTAGTTGTTACATGTGATTCCACGTGCTAGAAACACCTGGTTACATGAATGTAGCACGCCCGGCGGCGTCTACACTGCTTACCATGTTTTCCTAGTGCTCCCTGTTACCCTGCCTAAGTGGTTACCCTGCCTAACTGAGGAGATGGGTTACCCTATCTAAAGGGTTACCCTGCCTAACCATGCTTCCGTGTTACCCTACTCAAGAGGGTTACCCTGCCTGACCGTAGCTCCGGATTATCCTGTCTAGCGGGGTTACCCTACCTAAGTCTGCACCAAGGTTACCCGGCCTTGCTGGGTTACCCTATCTAACTAGGTACCTAAGTACCCTTTCTTCATTCAAGGTACTTATGGTTGCTATGTCACTTTGCAGGTGTCTGGTACAGTTCCTGTCCACGTCCTGGTAGGACCACTGGCTGGGCTGAGGTTTGGTAAGCTATACCAACTGATCTAGGGGTCGTTACACCATGTGGCTTCAATTTCGTCATAGCCTTTCCAATGGATCTAGAACTGTCTCTAGCTGCGATAGATTCGATCTTTCAGTATCTTTTAAATTTCTCATTGCTCTAGTCAACTGGCATCGATGGTGACAGGTTCTTTGGTTATGGGTTCAGGTGTTCTTGGGAAGGCGAAGGGGTTGGGTATTAGGTAAATGCGAAGATGGCTGCCATGGATCCACGGGTGGATTCCTGCTATCACTGGTGGGAGTATGAGTTTGTAGTTGTTATGTCTATCAGGTCCTTCGCTCATTGAGAAGGGTCATAACCATGGTCCAACTCGCTTGTGATTTTGTCCGACCTTATGGACATAGGGTAATGACTGGAAGATAACTTCAGTTTCGTTAGGGATGATTGGCGGTCTATCCTTTCTTCTGTTTTCGCTGAAGGTAGTTTGGCGTGCTCAAGCCTTCTTGAGGGCATCTCTGGTGAGTTGCTGGTTCTTCATGATCTGGGAAGAAATCTCGTCTGCTGCTGGTACTGAAGTGGGGAGATCTCTAACACTTGGGAGGAGATTTGGTAGTCTGCCAAAGGTGATTTCGAAGCGAGAGAGTTCTGTGCTATCGCTGGGAGCTGCATTGATTGCAGTCTGGATATGAGGTAAGTGGCAAACCCACTTGGTACCTTTAGGGTTGACATAGTTCCTAAGGCATTGGCGAACTGTTCTGATTGTGCGCTCAGTCTGTCCATTGGTCTGGTGATGGTAAGCTGTAGCCATCTTGAGATCAACATAGAGATTCGCCATTAGCTGTGTCCAAAAGCGTAAGGTAAACTTGGGGTCTCTGTCAGAGACTAGGGAGGTAGGGAAACCATGAATGGAGAAGACTCGCTCAATGAGGGTGTGTGCTGTTTCGAGAGCTGTGATGTTCATGTAGATAGGTATGAGGTAGGTAAAGCCACTGAATCGATCCAAGACAACCATGATGAGTTCAAGCTTGAAATCGCTAGGGAAGTGTACTGCAAAGTCAATTGCAAGGGACGAGAATGGCTGCCTGGGGACAGGGAGGGGGGTGACTGAACCTTCAGGGACAGTGGTAGGTTGCTTGTTGACCTTGCATAGGTGGCATCTGCGGACATAGTCTTTAAAATCGTTCCTCATGGAGAGCCAGTAGAAGTGTCTTGAAGCATATTCAAAACATTTCTGCAAACCAATATGTGCCATTTGTTCATGGGTAATGCGGTCAATTTCACTTCTGATGTTAGCACCTTGATAGCTTATTTCATAGGGGATATAAGGTCAGTCTCTACTGTCATCCTTCCCCTTTCTGACGAGAACTCCATCATATAAGAGCCAGTCAGGGTAGTCGAAAGCCTTGGTAACAACATCAAGGAGAGGGTCCTTCTGGGTAGCATTTCGAATGCTGGAGTAACATTTTCCTTTCATGTAGTTGGTAAGGTGAAAAGCGCGCAGGTCAAGCTGTGTAGAGGGCTGATCAAAGAAGCAGTCCTCATAATCGACAGGTGCTTCAGGGGTAGGTAGATCCCATCCTTGGTCGACATCCTGTATTTCTCTTACTTTTCCCTTATCTATAACTGTATGAAAGACTGGGTATCCATCATCATCGTGGAGGGGAGGTGGAACAGCCCATCTGTGTTCTGCTCTGCGCTTGGGATGATGAGGGGAGACAAAGTTGGAGGAAGAGTAGAGAGGCAAAGGTCCTGGAATATCGCGAGATCCTGAGGGAAAGTATCCTGTATTCTTTCTATTCATGTGGGTTTGGCATTTGTCCCAGACACAGGCAGTCCAATGCATGGCTCTGTGTCTATTAGATTCAAGAAATCAGTCCAGTTCATTGACTGGGGGTCGAGGAGGGATTGGTGTGGGCTTAGGGTCAGGTTCAGTAGGTGTGCTGCTGGGGGCGATATTTCCGGAGGTGGTGACTGCAAGGGATTCCAATTGAGTGATAGAATCATGATTCGTTTAAAGCAGTTGCTGATAGCATCTGGATGCAGTGGTTGGTCGATAACTCCTGGAGTATTGTTAATTCTGGACGCAAGGCCTGACAGTTGAGCTTTAGCTCGCTCAATAAGTACTGTGGCCTGGGATGGCTCTTGAAGGTTGCTGAGATAGGAGGAGGTGTCGACAATTCCACAACCTTGTATGGCATTGGTCGCATGCTCGTGGGTATCTGCTGCTTTGTCCATGGCTTGTTCAACAGAATCTGAGTAGTGACTCGCTTCTTGGGAGCTGGAGCGGTTTGAGCTGGTGCCATGATGTGAGTTCCACATGGAGTGGTGTTCAGGAGTAAGAATGTGAGATGGTACTTGAAGAGTGAGGGCAGAAGAAGGGTCTAGGGCATGGGCGATGTTGAGATAGTGTCTTGATACACTGTTCATGGCGGAGGAGGGGGTCTTTAGAGGCTTCTTCTCTGTAGGGTCTTCTTGTATTTGGTCTTCTTCATGTGGGGTGGCTTCATAGATCCTTGATAGTGCATCTGCGAGGACATTGTCTTTGCCGGGTCTGTGTATGATATCGAAATCATAAGATTGCAGGAACATGCGCCATCTAGTTTGGCGGTAAGGTAGGTCAGTCTGCTAAAGGAAAAAGGATCGCACCTTGTTGTCAGACACAACAGTGAACTTGGTGCCATATAAAATTGGAGGGAATGCCTCAATGGCATCCACAATCGCCAAAAGTTCCAATTCATGGACAGGGTAGTGCAGCTGACTTGATGCAAACTTTCTGCTTTGGAATGTGGCAGGGTATGCTTTCTTAGGGGAGGGTCCTTGGCCAACCCATGCTCCTGATCCAACCTTAGCAGCATCAGTAATAAGGTATATTGGATCAGCTGATGTCTCATATGAGATGGGGAGGAGCGGAATTGTCTCGTTGGCCAGGCGCTTAACCTGTTTAAAGGCTTCATCATGCAGGGGTCGCCATTCAAACACATCTTGGGAAATTAGGTCCAAGAGGGGGGCAGTGGTGGAGGCAAGGTGAGTGAGGAATTGTGCATGATATATCACAACTCCAATAAATGTCTGAACATCCTTTTTCGATTTTGGTATGGGCCAGTCTTGGACGGATCGAATTTTTTCAGGGTTTGCATGAATTCCTCTCTCATCTATAACATGTCCTAGGAGTAAGAGCTCGGTGGCGAAGAATTTGCACTTGGCTGGAGATGCATTGATTTGATGCTGCTTCAGTCTTCCCAAGACTGATCTCATGTGTGAAATATGGTCCTCAACTGTTTCTGAGTAAATGGTAATGTCATCTATGTATGCCCAAACATATTTTCCAATAAATCCATCTAGGACAAACTCTATAACTCTCATAGCTCTAGCACGGCAATTGGCATCTCCTTGCAGCATAACTCTGCATGCAAAGGATCCAAAGGGTGTCTTGATGGTGTTGTATTTCTCATGGCTGGGGAAACTCGAATTTGGAAGTACCAGATTGCCAGGTCAATGGTGGATCTGAACTTTACTCTGGCAACTGTTCTGAGTATCATAGCTTGGTTGGGAATCGCTCCATGGTCCTTGATAGTAATATCATTCCAGGGTACAAGGTCTGCAAGCAGTCTGATTTCGCCATTGGGTTTCAGCTTTGGGAATATGTTGACTGGGTTGTGAGCCTCCATTGGATAAATGATTCCTTTAGTTTTCCAGTCTTCGATCAATGCTCTGTATGCTGGCATGATCTTGTCAGGGAATGTGAAGAATATCGGATTATGTTCCGAAGAGGTGTCTTTCAGCTGGATGTGGTGGTTGACATCTCTCAAGGGTGGTAATTCCGCTGTCTTCTTGCCAGGGAATACTGTAGGAAACTCGGAAATGAAGTCAGTTGCATCTGCTTCATTCATTGCTGAAAATCGTGCCTGGGTTGCTTTCTTGCAGGTTTGGGTGATTCCTTAGTTAGGGAAGGTGATAATAGATTTTCCGCAATCTATTGCAGCATGGTGTGCGTTAAGGTAAGGCATTCCTAGGAAGATATCATGGTTGTCTAAGGAACAGACTAGGGCTTTGGAGATATCGTCGCTTTACTTGTCAATCTGTATGACAGGCTTTGCAACATAGTTGATTGCTGAACGTGATCCTTTAACTGCCATCTTCAGGTTGATAGGGGTCTCGAGGTCTCTGGTAGGGATTTGGTGGCTGGTGACAAACTTTACTGATATCAAGTTGTCTCCTGTGGTTCCTCTATCGAATAGTGCGTTTGATTTGTAGCCATTGACTGTGATGTATACTTCGAGGGCTTGGGATTGAGTTCCACTAGGTCCTGTATGGTTTGTGGTAACGTGACTGGTTCCTTCACATGGGGATAGCCTTCCTGAGTGTGGTATGTTCTCCTGACATTCTGGGGTCTCCTGGATCCGCCAGGGCCTCCATTTCCTCGCTGCTGGGTACTCCTATGCTTCTTCTTCTCAAAGCAGTTATCAGAGTAGTGCCCATGTTTTCCACAATAGTAACAGTATTTGTCTCTTCTGCGCCGATCCTTCTCAGCCTGGGATACTCTTGGATGCTGAGAGGTATTGTTTGAGAACCTTGGTTGATTTCGCTGGGTGTTGTTCTGGGTGCGCTTGGGTGCTTGTTGGGAAACTGCATTAGAGGTTGCATTTCCTTGACGATTTTCATAGAGTCCTGTAGAGTGGGCAATTGCATCTCGCTTTTCTGCTATCTGCACTAGCTGGTCAAAGGAGGTATCGGAAGTGATGTTTGGTTTCACTTCTCGCTTGAGTTTGATATCCATGGCATCTAGTAGTCTCTGCTTCGCTGAATAGTCCGAAATTGTTCCTGGGGGGAGACTGTCTCTCAAGGTTTCAAGTCTGATAGCAGAGTCAGTAATCTGTGCTGTTTTTCCGTCGGTAGTTTGCTTGACTTGTAGCAACTGTTCATAGATGGTATCAGTGGATGTGGAAGCAAGGAAGTAGGACTCGAATTTCTGTTTGAGACCAGCAACTGTGTGGTCTCCTTGGGAAGCTTCATTTTAGGTAAATTTATCGAAGGCTTTCTCTCTGTAATAGGCTCCATAGTATTGCAGGGCTTCAGGGGCATTGTCAGTTATGCCAAAGCTGGCGATGTATCGATGGACTGTGTTGAACCATGAGTTGATTCTCAATGGGTCTTGATCTTTTCCTTCTCCTGGTCATGTAAATGGTGCAGGCCATTTAGGACCATTATTTCCCTCTGGGGGGACTGACATGGTGATGGGTGCAGGGCTTTGATTGCTTGGTAGACTTGGGGGACTAGGTGGTGTTGGTTGACTGGGTAAATCGTCTAGTGCAGGGATTGGTTCTCTTGGTTCTCTTGGTAGACTAGGTGGTCTAGGTGGCGAAGCTGGGAGTACTGGTCCTGGAGCGTCCTCTGGACCGGAATCTGAATCTGATTCTGAGCTTGGTTCTTTCTTGGATTGGACTTCTTGGTGGAGCTGTTCTTGGACTTGTTCTTGGACTTGGGCTTGGTCTTGGACTTGGTCTGGAGCTTGGACTTGGGCATGGTCTTGGGCTTAGTCTTGGTCTTCTTCTTCGCTGCTGCTGCTATCTACTGAAGATACTTCTGAGTCCTCAGATGGTGGTGCAGGTGGGGGTACTTGCGCTTGACTTTGGGGTCCTGAGGAGGATGCTACCGATCATCTAGTGAAGTGCCTTCTGGTATCTCTGGAAAGCGAAATGGCTGCTAGCTAGTGTGAGCTGGTCTGGCCAGGAGTCCGCTCAAGGCCTTCTTGGAAACAGGGAGGTGTACTAGTACTGCAGGGTCAAGGTAGGCGAAGGATGATCAGTCCTCTGCCGAAGATCAAAGGTATACTTGAGTCTAGGTCAAAAAATGTAACCTACCCCCAAGTATCTCGAGAATCCCAAAGGGACTCTGAAGATACAATTAGGATAGGGGGAGAAGGGTCGATGGATAGGTCTTCAATAGACAAGGTAATAGGTATGGAACTGATAGAGTGACCATTCAACTTGTAGTATTAAAGATGATAGTCCTGTGAGGCTTGAGAGTCTGAATCCTTAAGGGATTGCAGGCTCTTTAAATACAAAAGATTGTAGCTAGGAAAACTAAACAAAAGCGCAACCATCCTGTCCAACAACTTGCTAACAAAGGAAGTATAACAAGGTAACCATATTCTGAAAATAGAGGGTTAAAAGCGACAGGATGGAGCTAACAAAACAAGTAATGGAATCTAAACAGGAAGGAACAAGAGATCGTTACTTATATACAAATCCAGTAGGTATAGCAGGAGGATAGTGATACCCAAAAGGGTAGACGCAAGGAGTGGTAGTGAAAAGCGAAACAAGGACAGAATAACCAGGTAGGAAGTCATAACCAAGTAGGAAGGGACAACCAAATAGTAGCGCTTATCATGTATATACCCAAATAAGTAATAACCAACTTCAAGTCAGTAGTAATAGTCTAAACATAGTAGGATTCCGTTACAATTATCCTGCAAACCTTTCCTCCATTTTGGAGAGAATTTCTGTGGGTAACCTATCAAGTTTCCAAATTTCTTTGATGAATGCCTCTGCAACATCCTTTATGGCCACATTTTCTTCTAGGCTGATAAAGTTGGCCATTTTGGTGAACCAGTCGACTACAACCAGGATCTGGTTGCATCCTGAAGATTTGGGAAGTTGTGTGATAAAATCTACCAAGGTAGGTGCCCAAGCAGCAAATAGGACCTGTAGTGAGTGTAACAGCCCAAAGCGTGCATGTCTTGGTGCCTTTGCCTTTTGGCACTTGGTACAGAATTGTACATAGTCGTTAATCCAGTTCATGATTCCTTTCCAGTAAAAGTCTCAGGTCATAATCTCTAGAATCTTTTCTCTGCCAAAATGTCCTGCAATCTTAGAGTCGTGACAGCCTTTTGCAATATCTGTCCGCAGAGTTTCGTGATGCAGAACATATAGGCGTCCTTTATAGAACAGCATTCCTCTATGAGGGTCCATTGTTTTGGTATTTCTTAGCCATTATCCTGTAGACATTCTAGCTCCTTTGTTCTCCTTAGCCTATCTGGATCCTTGTTTGCCATTTCCATTACACGTTCCAAGACTTTTATATCAAATTTCTTGTGTTCGCACTTTGCAATTATTGCATTGGACATTAGTGTTTGTCCCCTAATGCAAATCGGGTGTAAGGTAAGGTCGGTTGAAACCAGATATTCGTACTTTGAGGCCGAATTTAGGAAGCATAATTGTGGGTGGGATTCTTCCCACTGTATGCCTGAGCTGCCAAAACCTTGGCTTGCTCGTTCAGTATCATCTAACTCCATAACTTCATCAAATTATATCTAATCAATCTTTTCGACGAGCATCTGTACTATGCAGTCTCCGGTATGTACCAGAAAAGCAATGTCAGTAGTGTTGAGTAGCAGGAGCTTCACCTCTCCTCTATAGTTCGCATCGAGTACTCTGGTTCTAATAGCAATACCCTGCTTGACTGCCAATTTACTACGTGGTGCAATGCGCGCATAGGTTCCTGTTGGTAGTCAGAAGGCCAATCCTGTTCATATGAGGGCTTGGCCTTTCGCAGGAACCGTCTTTTCTTCGGTACTATATAGGTCATGACCCTCGGCTGGCTTGGAACATTGGGTTGGGATTCTTGCTTCCAGTTGAAGTCTTTTAACCCTTATCATATTGGCTTGTTCCCCTTTAGGCAACTCTACTCAGATCTGTTTCGAGTATTCTTTACCCCATATAACTGAGACAATTAAATTTCTGTTGTCCTCGAGGTTTTCAAAGTGGTGAGACTGAGGTATAGCCTGCTTGGCAAGCTCAGCTCCCTCCTTAGGGTGGTACTTTAGCCGCCTGGTTAACGCATGCAGTTTTCCTCATGTGGTTCCAGGTTGGTAGACAATTTTAAAGTTCAAGTCTGTAAGCTTTTGAGCCCAAAGAATATGTCTTGCTGACCAAGCCTTGGTTGTTAGGAAATATTGCAAGTTTTGATGATTGGTATAAATAGTAAAAGGTTCATCTGTTCTAGCAATATAGTATCGCCATTCTTGCAACACAACCAATATTGCCAACAATTCCATGTTTGAATATCATAATTGCGTTCGGCGTGTCTCAACTTTCAGTACTGGAAACCAACTGGATGTAGCTTTTTAACCAACTATTGAGAAAGGACACATCCTAGTGCATAATCGCTGGCATACATTTCTACGACTTTCTGCCTATCCGGATGGAAATGATACAATATTGGCGCTGTGATGAACTTGCGTTTAAGCTCCTCCAATGCTGATTATTGTTTTTCTCCCCCGAAAAAATGTTAAGGGTTTCCCTTAAGCAAATCGGTAATTGGCGTACAGAGCGCAGAGAAATTCTTTATGAATCTTCGGAGGAAGTTGGCAAAGCCCATAAATATTTGAATATCTTTAACTGAGGTAGGTGGTTTCCAGGCCTTGATCGATTCCACTTTAGGGTCGCACATGGAGACTCTATCAACATTGAAAATATATCCTAAGAACTCCAGTGATGTGACATGGAAGGTGCTTTTTGTAACCGAGATAGCCTTTCTGTATTCTCGCAGTCTTTCTAACACCTTCCTAACCAATTTAATATGATCCTTATCAGATTTAGGGTATATAATTATATCATCAATGTATACCTCAACTACTTCGTCAAGGAAGTCATTCAGGATCATAGTTATTATTGACAGGAAGGTGGCTAGTGAATATACCAAACCAAACGGCATCGCGGTATATTCATATAAGCGGTATCGTGTTCCAAAAGCTGGTTTCCACCCATCACGACTTATACAGATCTGGTGGTAACTGTCCTTACATCCAGCTTTGTGAAAATAGTGTTTCCTTCCACACAGTCGTCTAGTTCTGTCATAAGGGGGAATGCGTATTTGTTACGGATAGTGACTTTGTTTAGCCATTGGTAGTCAACTGCCAACCTTCGGCGTCCATCTGGCTTGAGCACAAACAGAATGGGTGCTGCGGCTAGTAATTTGCTAGGGGAAATATTTCCTTGTTTTAATATATCGTCGAGATATGTTTGCATTGCTCTTAACTGATTTTCAACGAGAGGATATATAGGCCCTCACGCTGATTGCATATCAGGTTTGAGGCCGATAGCATAGTCAAAGGTTTGACAAGCTGTTAGTTTTGCGGCAGTTGTGGTGCGAAGGGGGTCTTTGTAATTGTGGTATTCTGTGCGTAGAGTATCGAGTATTATATCTTCCTCATCATCTACCTTCGCAACTCGTCCAATAACCACCACCTCTTGGTCTTCTAAAACACCCTTTTCCCCCTCGCTTGAGATACCTTCATCCTCTGCAAGAGATGAAGTTAACATCCTGGATCCTTAAATATCCAGCTTTCCGGCTCATCAATTCTCTTAATGGGGTGTTCATTATTCCACCATCCAACTGTGATTATTATTACGTAGTTTTTCCTGTTGGTGTGATTTTGCACACAATCTTAGATAAGTGATTATTTTTTCCAATTTCCAGGTAAAGGGAAATGATATAATCCCTTACAGTAGAGAATTCTTCTCCAGTGAAAACCTAAAATGGGTATGAGATTTTCTGCAAAATACGAAAGGAATGTTTATTTCTTGTATCAAATTTTCGTGGATGACAAAAATATTGGATCCAGAGTTTAATAGGACTCTTATGCGATATCTCTTCCTGTACACATGGATATGTGCAGTTCCTTCTGGGCATTGGTAGCGTTAAAGTTCCTCATGGGTGAGCTTTTGTCACTTCTGCAACCAAATTATGTTGTTTCTTCCTATCTTACATGACATTATGGTAGCTTAGCCTGGGTGTTCGTGACAACGCCAGCCTTGTATTGACAATAGTGGTGTCCTCAGACGAACTAAATAATTAGTCAATTTTTAAGATCCTCGGCGTCCCACTACCAGCAGTCTTTACCTCCTGCCGAAGGGCTCCCAAAATGTTAAAAATTACTATTTTCATAGGAAAGTCGTATGCATTATTGTAGTGCACACTTTTTTATGTATTGCTACCATGCAGAGTGATGAGTTATATGCGCCTAGGTTTTTTGGATAACTTAGCTATGATCCTTGAGGGATTTTTTCTACAAAGGTAGTTTGTTTTCAAAAAAATTAAATTGATTTCGGAAAAGTGCAGTAAATTTCAAAAATTTGTAACCATTTCTGAATTTGGAATATCTTGTCCCAATACAGAATAATTATGAATTTTATCAGTACAAATTGTCGTTATAAGAGTTGTTGCATAACTCTTACTTTCAGGTGTCTATCCATGGTCTAGATGGGGGAGTTGAGTTTGGCTCCCTGCTCTTATGGCAGGGTTATATGTTCAATCCTATCTGAGGTTTGAATTGTTCGGTACCGGTTGATAGGGTCCGTGGTCTTATAGGGCGGCCAAGATGCCAGAAATCATTCTCCAGCTTCAACTGCGTGAAAACTATTGTTTTACCTACTTTAGTTTGTCGATATTGTGGCTCGAGTCAGTCACACCGATGGGGGTGCTGGGTGGGTTAACTAATGTGTTTTGCAGATATCTTTTGACATTTCCGCACCCTGTTGTCTCATCTCCCTGGCCTAAGAGGGATCCCATTTTCGATTCTGGTGGCTATTGCTAGTACCCTGAATACTCAAACGCGGTCGCTGTTGGTACCATTAGGACATATCTCTCTCTGATTATTGCCATAACTAAGGTGTTTGTTCACTTTGTATGTGATTAACCTTTGGTTCCGCTTTGCTCATTGTGAGAGTTGCAGTCTGTAGTTTGCGTGGAAATATAGGTCATTCTTTGGTTGTTTGATGAGTAAAGGCTCTTGCTACCACAATGTCCTTGTGACATTTACGCCACGTATGGTTGTTGAGGCCCAAGATTGCAAACCTTTTGAGCCTTTCGCTTATCTACAACATCTTGTGGGATTCCATCATGAGTATTCTTCCAGTCAGTATGCTCATCATTGTTGTTATTCCCTTTTTCTCACGCTGGGTTAGCTTTAGCTGTCTTCCATCATGAGTGGTTATTGCTACGTTTCTGGTTGGTGTATTATTATTTAGTATTGACCCCCTGAATGGTGTCATCGGGCTTTTGCTGGGATGATCAGCTAGATGAGGGTTCTCTTTTGGATAGTTGCCACAGTTCCTGAAAATCATCCTCTTGTTGGCCAACTTCTCATATGGTTTCTCTCTATTCCTTATCGTAGGAGAACTTTAGATGTGATAACCGGCAAAGAGTATCTTCAGGAAGTTTGCTTTCTACCCATACCCTCCACCTAATTCCTGTGTGACTGACCTTGATGTTCAGGTTTTCGAGGAGAAGGAGAAAAGTGTCCATTTTGCCCTTGTAGATAACTTAGGACATTTCATCTAGGGCTCGTCCTTCCTCCTCGAAGCCGATATATCCCTTTGTCATTTCTTGCTAAAAGCGATCCCACGTGGAATAGTCTAGGTCCCTGGTATATCTACCTAATCCACCTATCACCTTTCGGTATTTCTCTGAGAAGGGTACCACCTTGTTTCCCTTTGTTTTTCCTAAAGCAAAGACTATTCAATGTGTATGAATTTTCTACTCTGTAGGATGTCGGTCAAAATAGTTTCCACAAGATGTCAATCGGTTTCGAACATCTTGGTTGTAGTTTCTTTCAAAGAAGTAAGGTTGTTCTCACATTCTCTTTGCTTGTCAGGAGAGTACACTGATACGTTCTAAGAAGGCTAATATTAGCCTATCCTCGGGTACAACGTTTCTGCGAATAGATGGTAAATGAGTAGCGCTTTCTGGCCTGCCGCCCATTCTGATATATCTATCCTCTCCGTAACTATCGGACCCATCATCATTACCTGGGTCAGGGGCATCAACAAGGTTACCTGGTGGTGGTTGCGGTGGTGGGTTATTTCCTCCACAGTTGACTCCGTTTACTTTATCCTTCCTTGGAGTTGACGCTTATTCGTTAGTTGGAATAGTAGCTTCAATGGGTACTATTGATTGTCGTCGTTTGGACGGTCCTAGGTTACCATCACCAGGTCCGTACTGTGTTGGTGCAGAGTTCGTTTCCGCCAACTCAAGTACCAGAGCATCCAGGTTGGCCTTCATACCAGTGCTCTGTTCTTGTTGTTGTTGAGCAGCTAATTCACGTTGCTCATTTATTCTTCTGGGCAATTCCTGTTCCAGTTGGTTCAACTTAGAATTTAGTTCTATTAGTGCCTTTTCCAGCATTCGGTCCCTTGTTTCGAAGACATGGGTTTGTTGCTCCTGTTGAGCCTGTTGGCATCAGAACTCTTTCTGGACCTGGGCACATAACCTTGGCTGCTCCCGTTCTATGTCCCCACTCAATTATTACAAATCATATCGATTTTCCTGTATTTCAGCATCATTGATAACTTCACTTGTGGACATATGGCTCTGAAATAATTCTAGCATTATAAGACACTGCCTGGCCTCCTGTGAATGTGATGAGATCGCAATATGATTCTCATCTGCACTTTCTTTCAGGGATCGGTCCAGGTGGCGTAATGCATAGACCACATTTTGCTGTAAGTTATCTTGCATATTGACAGGCTTCTTGGTACGCGAGGTACGTTTTTTTGATTTCTTGATGGTCGACGACCCAAATGCCTAATGGGAGAGTTGGTCCGGCTTCGAGACAGAATTGGAGATGCTGAAGGGGTAAAGTCTGATTCTGTATCATCCTCTACGATCATCCGGTCTGGTCCCAAAGGATTAGGAATAGATGTTTCACCTCGTGCCAAAGCCATGATAGCTACCTTAGACCCCAAGATGCTTTTATTAAACAATGGTTTAGTGAACCAGTATAGTTTAACTATTTCAAATACCAGTATTTCCGCAAAGTCAGGAGTAAGTATATCTACCAAAGAGCGTAAGGTAGATTATTGTTTCAGTTTTATAAAGACTGTGATACGTCGCCTATCTTGCCACGAGATATATTCTGTATATTTTCTCTGTATGTGCGCAAGTTGTCGAACAGCGTCTGTTGGGAGGTCCAGTGCATATTCTACACAAGAAATAGGAAATACATTGTCAAAGTTGAGAGGGCTACAGTGCCTACAATGTTGGCACTGATGAAAACTTTGTGTGTTGAAGTATTCCCTAGGGATGAGGGAATGTTGAGTTGCTTTAGTGACAAGAGAATAACAATATAGGGTTATGGGGTAGCCAATTTGGTACAGTTGAATTGTCAGGCCGTGCTAGTATCTGGAAATTGGAGAATTGTCAGAAAAGCTCAGCAAAGGGTAAGATAAATATAAGAGGTTCTCGAAGGCTTGTAAAATTGTTATATTATTAAGGTCTCTTCTCTGTTGCTTGATGATCCCTTAACTACAGGGGATTGCTAACTATTTATACACTTTTTCCCAGTACTTGTGTTAGCCATATAAACAAGTATCCTACGAGACTCCTGATATAGTCTTTAAAAGTGCGAACACAGTTTGACCTTGAAGATATATGACCCCACCTCAGCAAATGATCCGCTGGACTGCCTATTTCTTTGAGGTTGTCAAGCTCTCCACGAGTAGAGAGCCATCGATCTCGTTTCCAAATAAACTAGGTTTAAGCTGATGCAACCCATTTACGAACATCATATGGAATACCTGTTGATTAGTCTCGATGGCCGACTTTCTTGCATATATGTACTAATCTCCATCTGCATTCTGATTATCAAGAATGTGGAATAAGTTTTAGATCCCCGGGGATAAATTACTCTATCATGTTTCACCGAGGCTGCGTAGTTTTGGATACGATCCTACTTCTTGCCTGTTTGGGTTGTAGTCAATATAATCACCTCCCGGCGCTATTTACCATCACCTCTTTACACTCAAAATAGTATCATATCCCATATGTATAACACTTTAACAATGTTAATAGAACTGTAATGAACGGGTTACAGAATGGTAAAGTAGGACAGGAGGAAGATAAAAATATTTTTTTTGACTAGTGCCAAGTACGCAGACACTTATTTTGAGTGATAGGTTGTCAGCCAGCTTACCGTGACTCACCTTAAATCAAGCTCTTAGGATATAGTTCTATCCTATGAGTTTTTATAGTATTTTGAGTCTGGCATTTATCCTAGATACATACAGTCTAATTCATACCTCAGTGTCTATCTGATTCAAGAAATCAATGCAGTTTATTGACTGGGGATCAAGCAGGGAGTAGTTGGGTTCAAGCTGAGGATCAGTAGGTTTGTATTGAAAGCGACATATCTGCAGCTGGTGTCTGCAAAGGAATCCAACTGGCAGATAGAATTATAGATTCATTTAAAGCAGTTGGTTATAGCAAGTGGATCCAGAGGTTGGTACATACCTCCTAAAGGATAATTAATCCTGGCTGCAAGGTTCTGACAGTGGAGCTTTAACTTACTCAATAAGTACGCTGGATAGGGATGGATACTGAGGATTTCTGAGATAGGAGTAGGTTTCATTGATTTCACAACCTTGTATGACATTGGTTGCCAGCTCGAGGATATCAGTTAACTTGGGGGCTGTTTGGCAGACTGTGATTTGAAATAACAGAAATGTGAAAACGTGTTTTGCAGATTTGATTTAGATCAGATTAGAAACTGTCCAATGAGTAGACTTATAAAAAGATTATGCAAGTATATTTTGCATGACATAATCCTCTTTCACCAGTTTTAATTGGTTGGTCCTAAATCTAATCTAAATCTAATCTCCAAAATGCGATTTCAAATTTCCGTTATTTCAAATCACGGTCTGCCAAACAGCCCTTTGGTTACTGGCTTGTTCAATTAACTCTGGTATAACAGGTGCACCTGGTAGGAAGATGGATCCTTAGATTGGTAACTGACCAAAAGATTGAATGTAAAAGGCACGAGAGGTCACAATAAAATAAATGAAACAAGCAGTAAAACTTAAGATAATTAAGCTGGAGATTCATGCAATTCTAGTTCTTCCCGAGATGATAGTTAGTTATCGGGGTAGAGTGCCTTTTCCGTTTACTGAAGTAGAATTATGAAGCCAATGACACCTATCTCTACTCTGACCATTTAAGAGCACGTTTCTTCAAGCAGCATTTATCTGATACATAACCCTTCCGGAATTAGGTTCTGAGTTTGAGGATGGCTCGGGTGAGCTAAGTCCATTCCATGTGTAAGGCTTTCTGCAATGCATTTTAATAATGTCTGCAGGAGAGAAAAACCATTCCGATTACCATCTTATCAATGACCAACTCACAATCTGACTGGGACTGATACCTAGTTATGAGACTTAGTAACCCTATGGCATTTTCGTATATACTAGCACTTAGTCAACTTGGTCTACTTGGCATAATGGCAGCTGTTCTTGTGACTGCGTGGCTTCGGCAGTAAATGTCTCTGCTGAGTAGGCTAAATCGCTACTACCCATAGCCTACCATTTTTAAACTACCTTAACTAAGATAAGACTGAATACCTCTAGAGCCCTGTAATATCCCTCAGTAATATTATAACTGCTGGGCTATCATTGGTTACCGAGTAACGTAATCGTGGGTGTTATGGGTCAACACCTAGTTATGGGTCACCAGGCTCTATTATATATTGTGAATCAAAAAGTGAATAAAACTACAATGCCCAACTCTTTCATATGTAAGACATCAATGGAATGTGTGTGTGAGATAAGCATTCATTATATGAAATAATTTAAAAATCATATACAGTTTTGGTATTATTATTGAAGTAATTGTCAATTTTTACAAATATGACAATGTTCAATCACAATGTCCCCTAAGCTGCCTTAATCTCATTGTTGCCCACATATATACAATGGGTAGAGTATTCTCAATGGTGTCACAAGTTGTTGCCTCAAAATCTAAGATATATAAAGAGGGCTACTGAATTCAATATCACTACTTTGACAAATATTTTTCCCAACCAATGTCCTTGCCTCTTTCAGTTACAACTTTATGAAAAGACCTCCAATTATACCAAAGAATGCCTAAAATGGAAGCCAATCAAGAGGACAGGATAGCAAAGGCTTGTGAAGCTCTGTGAAGTACTCCAGGACTTGCAATTCGCAAAGCAAGTCAATAGTTTGGGATTTCCAACACATCACTAAACAACCTGTATGATAGACACACACAGCCAGCAATTCAATACGATCCCGATCAGCAACTCCTCAGTAATTAACAGGAGAAGGACTTGGTCAAGTAGGTTGAAAAGTAGGATGACTATGGGTTGCTTTCACGTCGCTCTCATGTTTATCATGTGGTCTATGCCATTTTGAAAGATGAAGTAAAGGCAGAGAAGGTGGAGAGAACTGGATACAACGGTTTTTAACTCGGCATCTAAAAATTCAATCCAAGGTTGGGAAGGTACTAGACAAGCAGAGGGCACTTGCTACAGACCTTTCATCCTTTGAATCCCACCTCAATCGGTTTTACGATAATTGCTGCAAGTTTCATGTTCAAGATGAGAATATTTGGAATGTAGATGAGAAGGGATTTGCCCTTGGGCTCTCTGGTAGTAGGCAGGTCATTTGCAGAACATCAAGGAGGAATCCAAAGGTTATTCAGGATGGTGACCACAGTTGGGTCAATGATATTAAAGCTGTTTTAGGATCTGGAATGGTTTTGCCTCCTCTTATTATCTATCCTGCAAGGACAAATGTTATGGGTCATCATAGCAATATCGACTTTGAGGAGAAGCAGGATGCCTTCTTTACTGATTCGCCTACTGGATACACCAATTACCAGATCACCTATGAGCAATTGGTACAAATATTGGACCTGAAAACCCGACCCATAAACGGCATCAAACAGTACGGAATCGTCATCCTTGATTACCACAATTCCCATTGTGAGAACGTTCAGTTTATTGAATTTGCTATTGAGCACAATATTCACCTACTCTTCCTACCTCCACTCCTGACCCATATGCTTCAGCCACTTGATATTGGTTTGTTTTCTCCTCTCAATATATACTACAAACAACAGGTTGAAGCCAAGATGCGAGCCCATTGACCATATTCAATGCTACAGAAGGGTGACTTCTGTCCCATGCTCTATAGAGCAAGATTCAAGACCTTTATCAAGAAGAACATTCTGTCAGTATAGCTTGCGACTGGTCTAATACCATTCAACCAACCTTGAATCCTGGGTGATCCCACGCTTCCATCAAAAGCCTCATCCCCACAATCCCCTGCAATTCGGCAACCAGATCTTCACCTACTTGCTGCTAGAGGTGACCAATCTCCAAGGCTAAACTAGTTGGTAAAGTTGGTACGTCAGGTGCCAGAAATAGAACCAACAGTTGAGATCAGAAAGTATTTTACCAAGCTTGTTTCTCTCTATCAAGAGACAGAGGCAGAATTGAGCATTACCAAAGAACTCCTCCTGCATCAGCAAGCCATATGGAAGAGCACCAAGCCTGGCTGCCATGAATTAAGGGGTGGTCTTATACTGGGATTCAAGCAACTTGCACATCCATACTGATAGCGAGAGGTCCTTGACGAGAAGAAGAAGGCTGCTAGCCTTAAAAGACAGGAAGCCAAGCTTCTCAAGTCGAATGAGAGGCGACAGAAGTATAAGTCTAGGCAGGTAGTTATTAGTAATACTGATGATGAGTTGGAGGAGTCAGAAGGTTCTGGTGATGATCGAAACGAAGATAGTGATGATGACATAGTTTTTCAAAATGTAGGTCAAATTTAGCCTACTTGAAGTTTTATAGCTCACATTTCCTAGCAGGAAAATGAACAAAATAATGCTCTGAGGAGCACTACAAGACTTCTCCACCGCTCTACATGCCATCAAACCAAACATAACATAGTTGATGATAAATATATTTCTGATTAACAGTAACTGTTTAGTATCATATACTTTGTATCCTTTGTCTTTCATCGTAGTACTTTCTCAAAATAAAAGCATATAGACTTGTTCTAAATACATCTGTAATACTGTGATTACAATTTGAAAGTAAATAGAGTGTTTCAGGTTGAGTGGTTGATATTACTGAAGTTGTTTCCTAATAAATATATCTGTCCCAAAACTACGTGTTGAGCTATAACACCACTGATTACATTACAGTGTTATCTGAACATATATCTGCATGTCTCCGACTCCCAGAGGGCCATCCTGAAGGGCTCCTAAACCTCCCAGAAGGATATATGGTACCTAAAGTACTGTCCAATCTCCCGCTGATGTCAATAATAATAACTTGCCCTGGTCTGCAGTCGCCAACCCATATACATATCCTGAATTCGGCATCCAGTCTAATGGATTCTGAAAACGTATACTGTTACATTACCTCCTTCATTTGGACGCTTTTGCTACTATTTTATCAACTCTAGTACTTTACAACAGTGACTCAAATTGCAAACGTTAGGGGCAGAGGTGGGTGTTAGGTTGCCCAATCGTCCAATATCACAATAGGGTGATTGTAGTAGAGGTTCACATTTTATCTAGGGTTAGAGTCGGGTAACTTCAAATTGTCCTTCGCGGATACAGACACCAGGGGAGGGCAACTTGATGTTATTATGATTTAAATTCCACGTGAAGTTTACCTAACACTCATTTACGTTAATGGAACAACATCATGTAATATCTCCCTTACTTTACTTGCCATAGGGAGCATGAATCAGGTGGTTATATGGATGTACAAGGCCTAAAAGCCTGTAACCAGGATTGGTTATAATAGATAAGGCTGACAAGGCTAATAGAAACTAGCATGACTAGCAAGGGGTCTGGTGTTTTGTGATTGATTTCAATTATTGTTAGATACTTAGTTTGTTTTGTTTTATATTGAGTGTCAAGTATCGTTTGATACTTAGTTTATTTTATGTTGGGTTTTATTAATGAGGGTGATTCCTGATATATTTTAGGTTTGGTTTCAAGTATCTATAGATACTAGAAACATTTTATATTATGTTTCAAGTCACAGTTGGCTCCTTGATTGTTTGGTTTATTTACGAGGCTTTATATAAGCCAGTAAGAGTACCTAAAGACTACTATCCTCTAGGACTTAGAGCAAGCAGACTATGAAAGACCCAAGTTTTAATATATTGGTTGAGCAGTTAATTCTTTTCAGTTGGCATAAAACCACTGCAAGTAAGTCTAGGACCTAGCCAGGATGGCGATATAATATTCGGCGGCTGTTTAATAATTTATCGAGATCTCTGGTAGTAATACTCGCTTGAAGTCTTGAGAATTTGTGCAAACTACTCCCAAGTATCTCAAGAATCCCAAAGGGACTCGGAAGATACTATTAAGATAGGGGGAGAAGCGTCATGGATATGTCTTCAATAGACAAGGTTAAAGTCAAGAGACTAATAGAGTAACTGTTCAAAAATGTAATATTAAAGATCATAGTGCTGTGAGGTGTGAGAGTCCGAATCCTTAAGAGATTGCAGACTCTTTAAATACGAAAGATTGTATCTAGGAAAACTTAATAAAAGAGCTAACATTCTGATCAACCAACATTTTAATAGAGGAAGCAGAACAAGGTGACCATTTTCAAAAAAAAAAGGGTTAAAATCACCAGAATGAACCTAATAAAATAAGTAATAGAATCTGAACAAGTAGAGACAAGTGATCGCAAACACTATACACATCCAGTAGGCATAGCAGGAGAGTAGAGATACCCAAATTGGTAGAGGCAGGGAGGTAGTAGTGGTGAGTGAACTATGGAGAGAATAACCAGTTAGGAAGTCATGACCAGGTAGGAAGGGCCAATCAAATAGTAGAGGTTATCAGCTGTGAACCCAGATAGGTAATAACCAACATCAGGTCAGTAGTGATGGTAGGTATAAAATAGGGTTCCGTTATATTCCTCTTGAGAGAAACAGGATAATAAGGCATAATCAGGAATATCCTAAAGGGCTTAATGACCAACCTGCCTTTGAAGCATTCCAGTCAATTTCAACCCATATAACTTAATCAGTAAATATATATCTATCACTTCTGTTCTGACCTTACACCTTTATTATCCCCATAGTAGTGAAGACAATACTCTAAACCAGTTAGTTTTCCATCTCAGATTCAAGCAAAGTGGGAGGTGTTATGCTGGTATGAGATTCTGAATACTCTGAGTCTTGAAATGGGTGTCTAAAATCCGTCAGGGTCAAGGTCAGGTGAGAGGGAGGGCATATTTGGATTTCTAAAGTGTCCAGGTAGAGAAAGTCTCTTCATGAGACCAAGGGAGTCAGAAAAGGTATAGATTCATTTTAGGTATCGAACTAGTAGAATCTGATGGGAGTGCTGGCCTTGTCAATGTTGTAGAGGGTTCCCATGTTGGTTCAATTTCATCATAGCCTTTCTAATGGATTATTAACTGTCTGTTTCTGCAATAGATTCGATCTTGGAGTATCTTTTCAATATCTAATTGTTCTTGTCCACTAGCACTTATGGTGGCAAGCTCTTTGCATATGGGTTCAAGTGTTGCTGAGATGTCCAAGGGGTTGATTCTAAAGTAAATGTGAAGCTGTCTGTTATGGATTGATGGGTGGATACCTGCTATCACTGGAGGGAGTATGAGTTTGTAGTTGTTTTCTCTATCAGGTCCTTCGCTTCCAGAGAAGAGTTCTAACCAAGGTCCATCTAGTTTTTATTTCTTTCAACCTTGTGGACATAGGGTGCTGACTTGAGGATAAGCTCTGTTGTGCTAGGGATGATTGGAGGTCATGCTTTTCTTGTTTTTTCGCTAGCGGTAGTTTAGGGTGCTCTGGCCTACTTGAGTGCATCGCAGTCGAGTTGATTGTTCTTCATGATATGCGAAGCAATCTTGTCTGCTGCAGCTACTGAGGGGGGAAGGGCACTGACACTGGTAAGGAGGTTTTGTAGTCTGCTAAAGGTGATTTCGAAGGAATAGAGTTCAGTGCTATCGCTAGGTGCTATAAAGTTAGCAGTTTGGACATGAGTTAAGTAGTGAATCCACTTGATTCCTTTAGGGTTAATGTAATTCATAATGCATTGGCGAACAGATCTGATTCTATACTCAATCTGTTCCTTAGTCTAGGGATGGTAAGCTATACCCATGCTGAGATTAACATTGCGATTCGCTATATGGTGAGTCCAAAAAAGTCTGAGGTAAACTTTAGGTCTCTTTCGGAGAGAAGGGAGGTAGGAAAACCATGAATAAAGACAACTTGCACAAGGAGGGTGTGTGCTGTGTTGATAGCTGATATGTTCTAGAAGTCTGGTATGTAGTAGGTAAAGTTACAGAATCAATCCAAAAGAACCATGATGAGTTGCAGTTTGGAACCGCTAGGGAAAGGTCCTGCAAAGTTAATCGCAAAATACTAGTATAGCTGTCTGGGGACAGGGAGAGGGGTGACGCAACCTTTAGGGACAGTGTCAGATTGGTTGTTTAGCTGGCATAGGTGGCATTTAAAAACAGAGTCTTTGAAATTGTTCCTAATGGAGAGCCAGTAGAAGAGTCTTGCAGCTATTCAAACTATTTCTGCCCACACATATGTGCCATGAGTTCATGGTTAATGTAAACAATTTCGCTTCTACTGTTACCACCTTTATAGCTTGCTTGATAGAGGACATATGGACACTCGCAACTGTCATCCTTCCCCTTTCTTACAAGAACTCAATCATATAAGAACCAGTCAGGGTGGTCCGTAGACTTAATAACTACTTCATGGAGATCGTCAATCTGGGTACCATTTGAAATGCTTGAGTACCACTTTCCATTTATGTAGTTACTAAGCTGAAAAGCACAAAGGTCAGGATATAAAAAGGGCTAATCAAAAAAGCAATCTTCATAATCGTGAAGTCGTGCTGGGATAGGTAGATCCCATCCTTGGTCGATTTCTACTATTTCTCTTTCTTTTTCCTTATGAATAACAGTATAAAAGACAGGGTAGCCATTATTATCGTGGAGGGGAGGAGGAACAGCCAATTTGTGCTCTACTCTGAGCTTATCATGATGAGGGAAGAATAAGTTGGAGGAAGTGTAGAGAGGCATGGGGCTAAGAATATAGCACGATCCGGAGGGAAAGTATTCTGTATTCATTCCAATTATGTGGGTTTGGTATGTATCCTCGACTCCTGAACTGCAGTGCATGGCTCAGTGTCTATTAGATTCAAGAAAATGCTCCAGTTCATTAGCTGAGGGTCTTGGAGGGACTGGTGTAGGCCGAGGGTCAAGTTCAATAGGTGTGCTGCTCAGGGCGATATTTCCAGATATGGTGACTGCAAGGGAGTCCAATTGGGAGATAGATTCATGTAGTTGTTTCTAGCAGTTAATAATAGCCTCTGAATGGAGTTGTTGGTCTAAATCTACTAGAGCATTATTAATTCTCGCCACAAGGCTAAACTGTTCAACTTTAGCTTGCTCAATAAGCACTATAGCCTGGGGTGGCTCTTGACAATTCCTGCAATACGAAGAGGTCTCAACTATTTCACAACAGTCAATGTCATGAGTTACAAGCTTGAGGGTATTTGCTGCTTTCTCCATGGCTTATTTAACAGAATCTGGGTGGTGACTCGCTTCTTGCGAGCTGGACTGGTTTGTGGTAGTTCCATGTTATGAGTTCAACATGGAGTGGTGTTTAGGAGTAAGAATGTGTAAGGTAAATTGAACAGTGAGAGCAGTAGAGGGGTCTGGGGCATGAGTGGTGTTCAGGTAGTGTATTGATTCACTGTTCATAGCGGAGAAGGTGGTCTCTATAAGTTTCTTCACTGTAGGGTCTTCGAGTATTTAGTCTTCTTCCGCTGTAGTGTCTTCATAGATCCTAAATAGTGCACCAGTAAGGAGATTGTGTTTGCCAGGTATGTGTATGATATTGAAATCAATCATTGCAGCAACATGCGCCAAGTGGTCTGCCTGTACAGTAGCTTAGTCTGCCTCTAGAAAAATGATAGTACCTTGTCGTTAGACACAACCGTGAATATAGTCCTATAGAGAATCAGATGGAATGTGTGGATTGAATCCACAATCGCTAATGGTTCCAGTTCATTTAAAGGGTAGTGTAGCGGACTGGTTGCAAACCTTGTGCTGTGGAATGCGGCAGCTTATGCTTTTCCATGTGTGGGTCCTTGGCCAACCCATGTTCCTTAACTAACCTTAAGGTCGTCTATAAAGAGGTATAGTGAATCAGCTGATGTCTGATATGAGATGGGCGCAGTGGAAATGTATCCTTGGCCAAGTGTTTAACCTGTTTGAAGGCTTCCAGATGCATGGGTCGCCATTCAAACACATCTTGGGATATTAGGTCAGAGATAGTTGCACTAGTAGAGACAAGGTATGGGAGGAATTAGGCATGGTATATCACAATTCCAATAAAGGTCTGAACTTCCATTTTAGATTTTAGTGTGGGCCAGTCTTGGATGGATTGAATTATCACAGGGTTTGCATGAATTCTTCTCTGAGGTATAACATGTCCTAGGACTGATAGTTTGGTGGCGAAGAATTTGTACTTGGCTTGGAATTCGTTGATATAGTTCTGCTGTAGTCTTACAAAGACTGATCTAATTAGCAAAATATGGTCCTCCATAGTTTTCTGAGTAGATGGTAATGTCTTCTATGGATACCTAAACAAACTTTCCAATAACTCCATTCCTGACTAACTCTATAACTCTCATGGCTGTAGCAGGGGCATTGGCATATCGTTGCAGCAGAATTCTACATGCATAGGATCCAAAGGGTGTCCTTATACTGTTGTATTTCTCATTATTTGTGAGAACTCAGATTTGGAAGTACCCAGTTATAGGGTCTCTAGTGGATCTGAACTTTCCTCTGGTAGTAGTTCGCAGTATTATGGCTTGATTGGGAATCGCTCAATGGTCCTTGTTAGTAATATCCGTCCTGAGGACAAGTTCTGCAAGCTGTCTAATTTCGCCCTAGGGCTTCAGCTTTGGGAATATATTGACTGTATTGGATGCCACACTTGTGTATATAATTCCTTTTGCTCTCCAGTCCTCAATTAATACTCTTAGCGCTGGCATGATCTTGTCAGAGAATGTGAAAATGCTCTAGTTATGGTCCAAAATTGTATTTTCGCAGCTAGATGTGGTGTTAACCGCACTCAAGGGTGGTAATTGCGCAGTTTTCTTGCTGGTGAATACTGTAGGAAACTCAGAATTGAAGTCTGTGAGATCGGCTTCATTCATCGTAGAAAATCCTGCATGAGAGGCTTTCTTACAGGTGAATGTAATTCGTTTGTCAGGAAAGTTGATAATAGATATTCCACAATCTATTAAAGCAGGGTGGATGTTATGGTAAGGTATTCCTAGGAATATATCATAGTAGGCCAGATAACAGACTAGGGCTTTTGAGATATTGCCACTTTCATTGTAATTCTGTATGACATACTTTGCCAGATAGTTGATGACTGAGAGAGATCCTTTAACTGCTATATTCAGGTTGATCAGAGTCTCATGGTCTCTGGTAGACATTTGGTGGATAGTGCCCAACTTTCCTGATATCAAGTTGTCTCCTGTAGTTCCTGGATTGAATAGTACCTTTGTGTAGTGGCTCTTGAGTGTGATGTATACATTGAGGGCTTGAGATTGAGTTCCACTAAGTACTGTATACTTTGTGGTAACTGTAATTGATTTTTTTGGATAGCGATCGTCTTCCTGCCTATGGTATGTTCTTATCACATTCTGGGGTCTCCATGATATTCCAGGGCCTCCATTTCCTTACTGCTGGGTGCTCCAATGCTTCTTCTTCTCAAAGTGGTTAGCATAGTAATCTCCATATTTCCCATAATAGTAGCAGTCATTTTCTGTCCTGTGTTGATCCTTCCCAGCTTCGGACACTCCTGAACGCTGAGAAGTATTATTGGAGTATCATGGTTGATTTCGAGGGGTGTTGTTGTAGAAGCGCTAGGGTGCTTGTTAGGTAACTGCATTTGAGGTTTCATTTCCTTGACAATTCTCATGTGAATAGAGGCCGATAGAGTAGGCAATTGCATCTTGCTCTTGCGCAATTTCTACTAGCTGGTCAAAGGAGGTATCTGATGTGATATATTGCCTGACTTCTCGCTTGAGCTTCATATCCATAGTATCTCGCAGCCTCTGCATTTTCTGAATAGTCTAGAATAGTAAGCGGCGGGAGAGTATCTCTACAGGTTTCAAGTTTGATTGAGTATTGGTAATCTGGGCTGTTTTTTCACCAGTAGTTTGCTTGACCTGTAGTAACTATTCATAGATGGTATCTGTAGATATTGAAGGAAGGAAGTATGTATCAAATTCCTTTTTGAGTCCAGCAACTATGTGGTCTTCTTGGCATGCTTCATATTGGGTGAATTAATCGAGGGTTTTCTCTCTGCAATAGCTACATGGTATTGCAGGACTTCAGGGGCATTATCACTGATGCAGAAGCTGGCCATATATCGATGGACTGTGTGAAAACCAGGAGGTAATTCCCTACAGATCTTGATCTTTTACCTCTCCTGTGAATGTAAATGATGCAGGTAATTTAGGGCAATTATTTCCTTCAGGTGGGACTGATATGGATATGGGTAAAGGGCTTGGATTGCTTGGTTGACTTGGTCAGCTAGGTGGAGTTGGTGGACTAGATGGTCTTGGTGGAATTGGTAAATTGTCGGGTGTAGGGCTTTGTTGTCTTGGCTGTCTTAGTAGAGTAAGAAGTCTTGGGGGCAAAGCTGGGGGTGCTGGCCCTGAAGGGTCCTCAGGACCGAAATCTCATTCTGATTCTGAGCTTCATTCATTCATGGATTTGACTTTTTGGAGGAGCTATTCTGAAACGTATTCTTGGACTTGGACTTGGAATTGGGCTTGGTCTTAGTCCTCTTGTTCACTGCTGCTGCTAAATACTAAAGGTCTTTCTGAATCATCAGATGGTAGTGCAGGTGGCACAACAGGGGCTTGACTTGGCGGTCTTGAAGGGGTTGTTATCGATTCTTGAGTGAAGTGCCTTCTGGTATCTCTTGGAAGCGAAATGGTTGATAGGTAGGGTGATCTGGTCTCGCCAGGAGTTCCGTCAAGGGTATCTTAGAAGTAGTAAGGTGGACAAGTATTTCAGGGTCAAGGTTCCCAAAGGGTAATCAGTCCCTGCCTAAGATCAAAGTTATACTTGAGTCTAGGTTAAAAAAGTGTAACCTACTCTCAAGTATCTTAAGAACTCCAAAGGGACTCGGAAGATACCATTAGGATAGGGGGAGAAGCATCACGGGATACGACCTCAATAGACAAGGTAAAAGGTATTGAACTAATCAAGTAACCCTTCAACTTGTAGTATTACACATGATAGTCCTGTGAGGCTTGACACTCTGAATCCTTCATGGATTGCACACTCTTTAAATATCAGAAAAAATTGTAACTAGGAAAACTTAACTAAAGCGTAAATATCCTGTCGAATAGATGTGCTAACAAAGGCAGCATAGGAAGGTAAGCAATTTCTGAAAACGAAGAGTTAAAAGCGACTGGATGGAGCTAACAAAACAAGTAATGGAATTCAAAGAGGTCTAAACAAGCGATCACTAATATTATAAAAACACCGTAGGTATAGCAGGCAGATAGTGATACCCAAATTGGTAGAAGCAAGAAGGTAATAGTGATAAGCGAACTAAGGAAAGAATAACCAGTTAGGAAGTTATAACCAAGTAGGATGGGACAACCACATTGTAGCATTTATCAGGTATAAATCCAAATAAGTAATAACCAACCTCAAGTCTATTGTAATAGTAGAAACATAGTAGGATTCTAGTATAGTTTGGGATCTGAGTTACTAACGTTATATCTTACAGTGACACATCTGTATTTGCTCCTGATATACTCAAGGAAGCATTACTTTTATTTAACTTTTACAAGTGTTCAAATAAAACCAAGCAGAGGTTAAGCTAGCTCGAACTTGCAACTATGTCGCCCAGGAAAGGTGACAGACTTCAAACGAGGTCTGGTAACAAGATTCTACGATAGCACCTTACAAAGCAGAAAGTCATACAGAGCAATAAAGGCGAATCATTCAAGGCATCCAGCTTCTCAGTGGACAAAGTAGGAAGAAACCTATTACGATACCTAGCAAAGGAGGTGCTAGCAGAATCTTCAAAAGAACTAGCCATGGAAGAAGTGAGAATCCTAATAGAGTTCCCAGGTACACTAAAAGGATTCATGGTGAAACAACCTCATAGTAGCCCCAAAGACTATCCTACCAGGTTAAACAGCCAAGAGAGATCTGATAGCTCTAGTGATTCTGACAACATATTCAATCCAGTACCTAGCAATTCCCCTGTTGCTAAAGAGCCATCACCACCAACTCCAGGAAAGCTTTACATCAAGGTTACTACACCAGAGAAGCTTAGTGGTGAAGGATATGACCTAAAAGTAGAAGCCTTCGATTGTAGGTAGTAGTTAGTGGTGTTATACATACAGCTACATGGAGCAAACTCCAACACAGATAGAGCAGGAAACTATAAACTACTGATTCCAGAAGGGAGAGCTCTGGGAGCAGCTCTCCATTTGGCAGAAAACTATGGTCAAGACTTGACCAGACTTTAGCAGTTTGACTAGTTAAGAGAACAATTCCAATCGTCGAGACAGACGGATAACCTATACAAACGATTTTACAAAATTTGAGCGAGTCCTAAATGGCAAAGGTCAATGCATCACCAATGTGGCTGTAAACCTGTTAATCTACTGGTCACAATTATCAGAAGGCATTATTTTACAATATGGCTTTAGACAGAGATTCTTTCAATTCATGCACACTAGACTATGGTCAGTGGTCGAAACATTTTACAATTTTAGTCTAACAATCCGGACCACGGGAGCCTATGCAGAAAAAGTTGATGCAATCCTCTATGATACTGGAGCCTATCGAAATGATAAGTAGAAGGATCAATACAAGGAAAACAATTGCTGGAAGGACCACAAACCTGAATGGAAGAAAAAGTAATCAACAAGACTAAGACTGAGAGAGGTAAGGGAGCATGCTTTACCTGTGGAGGTAAAGGATATATGGCAAAGGATTGTTCAAAGAAAAGCGACACAGGCAAGGGAATGATACCAAAGTAGTCTATATCATTGAACCAAGTTGAAGATATGAGCAGCACAGATGAATTATACATCAATGCCCTTGAACTCAAGGCCAATCCTTCAGCACAGAATACACTATCCAAAGGTGGCCGGAGTCACAGTACATTGGAAGGAACGATCCTGCCAAACGGCAAACAAGCATGGGTTCTGCTTGATGCTGGAACAATAAGAAAAGGCCTATTAAGCACTACCTTTGTCACTACAGATAAAATATCATGTACTGAAATGGCAACTCCAGCAACCATTGATATGGCGGTTACAAACCTAGCCCTAGTCTGCCAGACAAAGCACACTATCTTCTTCAACTGCAACAGGTAACGATACGTAACGCTAGTCTTTATCGCTTGTCAGTTCTCTTAGCCTTATGTCGCGGTGGGAACGCTGAGTCCTCTCAGTCCTAGCCCTTGCGACTGCTCCTTAGCGATACCTTCCTTGAATCACCTTTTGGTCAATGAAATAAAGGGAAGGTTGTAATAAGAATAAAGTATAGATGGAACTAATAGGTAAAATATAACATAGAAAGTAACTTAGGTGGTTGCGTGAAGACCTATCTATCTGTGTCTTTTTTTTTTTGTTTTTTTGTTTTTTTTTTTTTATATCATGTATTGCTTGTTAAGGTACAAGAACTCACATGCATCGTGAGATATGGCGTAAAGAAAACCTTAAATCCAAAACGAACAAACAAAGGAAAGAACACCCCCAAAGCTCCTAACGATGCCTTGCATAAGACATGTCACCACATACGGTTAATCAGAAAGTGAATGAAACAAACAAAGACCCGAGGGCCAACTTGTAACACAAAGGGAAGCACAACCACAAACACCCAGGCAGACCCAAGCCAAATGAAAATATAAGCTAAAGCGGCGGAGGTGGAGAGGAAGAATGAAGGAGTGGGGCCACGGAGGAGGCAGGGGAAGAGGGGAAGATCATTGGGGAAGGGGAGCGGCGCCCAGGGGCAGGCATAAGGGGGGGGAAGGCGGTGCCCGTCTCGTGGATAAAGCGACTGAGGGCAAGAAGCAGTGGGAGTGAAGACCAGAGAGGGGCCTCAGGGCTAATGTCGGTAACACCTAGGAGGTGGCGTGTCCGTTCTGGGGCCGTTGAGGGAGAGCGTAGGATGGCGTGGCTAAAAGTCTCATCCTCCTCCCCACAACGGGGGCAGAGGGTGGGAAGGCCGACGGAAAACCAGGAGGGGTGGGCCGCAAGGTAGCTCTTGTATGAGCGCATCTGATGCATGCGCCCGGCAATGAAGTTCCCAAGGCCCATGAAGGGGTGAGGCGACAGGCGCCTGGGGAAACTATAATACTCCGGAGGAGGAGCGGTCCTGAGCCAGTCATCCAAAAGGAGATCATGGGCCTTCCGGCGCAGGACACGGTAGGCAGAGGTCATGGCTGTTGCAGGCGGCAGGGGGGGGGGAAAGGATACTAGATCCGTCCTAATCAGGTGGGCAAAAGACAGTGAGCCCAAGAGCGGCAGTGCCAGATGAGCCAGAGCATCAATCGGGAGGTGTGTGCGTACCAGGGGTGAAGGGGGGGTCGTCCGCCACCTAAGGGGCATAACATTGGCGGGGAGACGCCTACATAGGTGACAGAATGAATCTGGTGCAGGGAATTGTAGCAGCGAGGGAAAGTCAGGAGGAAGGCGAGCTGCAGCACGACTGCAGGAGGGCGGGAAGGACACCAGTCGGAGGGCGGCCAGGTGTCGACGGTGCCTGGCCAGGGAGGCGACTGGGGGGAGGCAGGCTTCTGCCAAGAGGATCAGGGTAGGGGTGGATCGGAAGCAGTTGGTGACCCATCGCTGAACAGAACGTCAAAAAACCTCCATTCGGTCCAAGAGTGTGCCGGAGGGCACCAGAAGGTCTGCTCCATAGAGGAGGATAGGTAACAGAAGGGAGACGGCCAGCCCGTGGCACAAGTGGGGGGAGAGGCCAGACCCTGGGGGTGACAGCCGCTGAACAGTGGAAAAAGCACCCAGGGTAAGAGAGAGGCGGCGGGAAAAATGAGCGCGAGTGAAGAGAGAAGGGGTGAACCTGTAGCCCAGCCAACGGACCTGGGACTGCTATGAGAACAACAGCGAATCAATAGCAATCGGAGAGAAATCAAATGCTCCCCGCTGAAGTGGAGTCCTCTAATGCATCAGCTCAGTCTTGGGGACCGAGAAGGACACACAACGAACGGAGGCCTGACGCTTCAGGCGGGAGTAGATGAGCTGTAGGGAGCGAACATTGCCGCGGTAAGAAGGAGACGCCACGTTGATGGCAAAATAATCAACATAGGAGAGAATAAGCCCCCTAGGGACCGAAAAATGCAAAGAAGAAACATAAATAACAAACAACAAAGGAGACACAGGGGACCCCTGAGGGGTGCCAACAGAAACAGGAGAAAAGGTCCTTGGAGAACCTTGTAACAACAAGGAGCAGGTGCGACCAGTGAGGAAAGATCTAACCCAGGCCACAGGGTAGTGATTAACCCCCTATTTCTTGAGGGACTCGGCCAAAACAGATGAGTCGACATTGTCGAAGCCGCCCTTTATATAAAGGAAAAGGGTGGAAACCTTGAGGCGTGGACGTTGAAAGGAGCGGACAGTGTGAACCAAAGAAGCACAGGCGTCAAAGGAGGAAAGACCAGGAAGAGAGCCACACTGGTTAGGACTCAGGAACCCAACGGCACGGGCGATGGGCTGCAGGCGGGAGGCGACAACCATTTCCAAGATCTTGGACTGGATCCGAAGAAGAACAATAATGCGAAAGGAGGATGGAGAATCATAAGAATCTTTGCCGGGCTTATCAAGGATAACCCCATTTGCCTTTTTTAGAGAAGGAGGGTGGAAGCCAAACTGCAGGAGCGGGCTGAGGACATGAGTGAGAATCAAGGGGTTGACAGCGTGTACCTTATTACAGACAGAATACGGGATCGTGTCTGGGCCAGGGGCGGAGAAGGAGGATGAGCGAGCCAGGTTGGAAGCCACTTCCTCAGATGTGAGGGGGGGGCAGTCCCCGTATGGGCGCAGAATGGAGGGGAGGGAAATAACAGGGCGAGGAGGGAAAAGGTGGTTCAGGAGGGCTTGGTTCATACCCTCAGGGGTATCGGCTCGCGGGAGGGAGGGGAAATGAGGGGTGGGGCGACCTAGGGCCAGCCTTTTAGTGGTCCAAATAGTGCGGGGGGTGGTTGACATAAGGAGGTCTGACCAGTGGGCCCTCTTTGCCGCCTTAATTCCCTTAAAGTACCCATGCTTGGAGAGGCGGGCAGCGTCTTGCGCACCAGGCAGGCAGTCAGGGCATTTAGCCATACGTGAGGCAAGGTGGAACTCACGCCGTAGGGTTGAGAGTAGAGGAGACCACCAAGGTTTGGCGTGAAGGGAGGGGCGGGACACGGGGGTGTGCTCTTTAAGGAGAGAGGTGAGGCGGGTAGAGTGACGGTCGAACCAGGTACTCAGGGAGGAGGCTGCCGGGAGAGAGGGGGCCTGAGGGACAGAAAACACGTTAAGCTCCTCCTCCAGTGCGGGCCACTCTGTCAAAGCCCAGTTAGGGGCAGGAGCTGGAGTGGCTGCCGAAGGGTGAGCGAAGGTGATTGAGATGGGAACATGATCAGAACCAGTGGAGGGAAGGGGAGTATCCCATAGTTGAAAATAGGAAGCAAGAGCAGGGGAAACAAATGCAAGGTCGATAACACTAGCTCGGGAAGAGCCACCCAAAGGGAAACGAGTGAAAGCACCAGCAGTGTTTAAGAGTGAAAAACCCATGGCAGAGGCCCTGTCAGCATACGGGGATGAGGCTGCAAGCTCCTGATGAGAGAGGTCCCGCAGGGGGTTTGCAGCAGGAAGGTGAATATTATGATCTCCCAGGGTTAAAACAGGAAAATGAACAAAGGGAAATACAACAGAGGGAGGAACTGTGCGAGGAGAAGAAGAAGGAGAAAACCAGGTACTATAGGAATTCAAAATACGAAACCGAGGAAAAGAAAACCCAAAGGCAGTATTGCACTGGAAAAAATCCTAGCCCATAACATCCTGCCTACTGCAAAACATGGAAAGAATTATACAGGACTTGAGCAAGGTGGCAGAGACATAAAAAGCCACCCTAGGGGAACCAGAGGACAAAGCGGGCGGGTGAAAGGAAGAAAACTCACGAAAGGTAGGAAGGCGGCCCCTGTAAACAGGGGGATCCTGTAGACAAACAACAGAAGGAGGGAGCGATAAGCCCGCAAAGGAATTAAACAAGGAAAGAAACACATCCCAGCTCCCAAGGCTGTTGTGTTGGACAAAGGACAGGAGTGAGTGGAGTGGAGGGGCGGGGGAGGAAGAGTGGGCGCGAGACATTAGCGGGCAGAGCCCGACCCATGATGTGAGGAAGGAGTAGGCGAGGGGGCCTCCGAGGAGGGGAGGCCACCCTGCCTTGAGGGGGCACGCCTTGGCGGGAAAGTGGTGCGAGAAGGGGTACGGAGATCTAGCTGAAGGCTGGACAGGAGGTTCCTAGAAGACCTACCCGGCCTAGGGGTTTCCAGATCAAAGAGGGGTTCAAGAGAGGGGGTGGCTGGGAGGATAGAAGTGCTGGGGGCAGGGTGCAGAGGTTGCCCAGAGGGGGAACCATCATCCCCAGCATGGTCCATAGCGTCAGGCGGAGGAGGTGAACCTGGGCGGGACACAGCAGTGGGGACAGGACGCGGGGGAGGAGAAGGGCGGTCGGGACAGTCGCGATACCTGGCGGAGTGGTCGGCACCACAGTTGGTGCACCTGCCAGGGGAAGAGACACAACAGTTGAGAACTGGTTTCAAGTTGCCACCCTTGGGGCAGGATGGGTTGGGGCAGCGGTGCTCGGCTCTTGTGTGGTGGAGGGAGCACAGGGGGCAGACAGGGTGATCAACTTTGCACTGGGGGCCGACATGGCCAAACTTCCAGCAGTTGAAGCATTGGGTGAAGGCATTGGAGGAAAAGGCCCTTTCAGACCTGCGGTTCTGGGAGAAGAGGGGGACGGAAGGGACCAAACGATCCAGGTCCGTGGGGTCAGCTGTAACAATGAGTGACGTTGAGAACTTGCATAACCTGGAATCTTTGTCTGGGTTAAGAAAGCGAGCCGAGAGGATTGAAACCCCATTCGAGTTTCTAATGGAAGTGGAGAGGCTAGTGAATAGGTCTTCATCGTTATCAGGGAGGTAGAGCAAGGGGACAGAGTGGATGGCCACCTATGTGGCATTGGGAGCAGGGCGGAAAGAAAGCCAGGGGTTATCTCCAACTGGGAAGGATTGTTTTAGGCGAAGGGAAAGAGCATCAAAGTAGGGAGCATAGGAAAGGGCAGGGACTGAGAGGTCCCAGCCAAGGAGGGAAACTGTGCCGCGGTCATTAACAGTAGTAGTAAAGGAGCGGGGGAGAGAGCAGTTAGCCTCATCAAGGACAGAGGCAGCGAGGTCAGGCAGTAAACCAGCAAGAGCAAGCACATCAGACCCAAGACCTGGTAAAGTGCGGGGAGCATAGAACCGACGTGAGGAGGCGGGGAGGGGAGGGGGTGGTTTAAC